>CAUYON010038273.1:0-11540 GCA_963573935.1 Arctocebus calabarensis
TTCTTGGGAGGTGGAGGCAAGAGACTCGCTTGAGCCCAGGAATTGGAGGTTGCTGTGAGGTGTGATGCCACTGCACTCTTTCCAGGGTGAGAGCTTGAGGCTCTGTCTCAAAAAAAAAAAAAAGAATTGCTTAAGCTCAAGAGTTTGAGGTTACTGCGAGCTGTGATGCCATGGCATTCTACCTAGGGAGACACAGTGAGACTCTGTCTCAAAAACAAAACTAAACAAAACAAAAAGAAATCTCATAATATTTGCAAAAGGATAATGAAAATTTCTCATATGATGGGAAATAAGTATAAAAATACTTATGTCTCAGGACAGATGATTGGATCTGCCCTCTAGCTAATAGGTCCTTTTACTTCCCCTTTTTTTTTCTTCTTTTTCTTTTTTTTGTAGTTTTTGGCCGAGGCTGGGTTTGAACCCGCCACCTCTGGCATATGGTGCCGGTGCCCTACTCCTTTGAGCCACAGGCACCGCCCTCTACTTCCCAATTTTTAACTTAGAAAAAAAGAAACTGCCCAGAAGTTGCAAGAATAGAGCCCAAGGGATACAGCCAAGGTGCATAGGTGTTTATTTTTCTTATGTCAATGAAATCCAGAAGAAAAATGCTCAGGCTGGTGTTACTATGTCATACTGCATGTAGGTGTCTGTTCCACCAATCTTAGCACGGGCTTCTTGTCTTCGTGAT
This sequence comes from Arctocebus calabarensis, assembly GCA_963573935.1. NCBI lineage: Eukaryota > Metazoa > Chordata > Mammalia > Primates > Lorisidae > Arctocebus > Arctocebus calabarensis. The sequence continues at coordinate 689 of CAUYON010038273.1, forward strand.
AACAGACTGAACCCTGAACTTCTGGGCATCACACTCGGCGACCTAGGAGAGAAAAAAACAGTACAGCCAATAGCCTCTCCGGAGGCTTTGTTTGGGAGGTCACACCCACCCAAGGGACTTACGTCTATGTCTCATTGACCAAAACTTGAAGGCGAGGGCTGTCGAGTAGCCAAATGTTCGCAGGGAAGAGCGCCGCCATCCTGATCCAAATCGGTAGCCTGTTAGGAAGGAATGCAAATGGAGCTCTGTCACAGAAGGGAAGGAGAAAGGAAGCTGAGAGGCAGCTGTTTCTGTGGTTGAAGCTGAAGGCAGTATGGAAGGGAAAAAGCAGCAGAGGTGAGCAAAGTTTAGAAACAATGAGGCCGACTTAGGTGACTGACTAAGAGAGGGGTGAGATAAGGCACTACCAGGTTGGCCCTTAGCTTCCTATTATGGGAGAATAGCAAAAGGCCTGGCAGGGGCAGGGGCCGGTCAGGAAAGTCTACAATCATATGCATAGAACCATGAACATAAAAATGGCACTTAAAATACATCATCCCTTAATTGTATAGGGAAGGTACTATTATTCTCAACCCACAGTAAAGAAAGAAATTGTTGAGAGGTAAAGGCATTTGCTGACGGTCTCAGGCAGTGGGGTGGTATTCCCTTGTTCATGAATAGAGAGCATTTTACTTTTAGAAAGTAAAAGTGGCTCGGCGCCTGTGGCTCAGCGGGCTAAGGTGCCAGCCACGTACACCTGAGCTGGCGGGTTCGAATCCAGCCCAGGCCCGCCAAACAACAATGATGGCTGCAACTAAAAAATGGCGGGGCGTTGTGGCGGGCGCCTGTAGTCCCAGCTACTTGGGAGGCGGAGGCAAGAGACTCACTTGGGCCCAGGAATTGGAGGTTGCTGTGAGCTGTGATGCCACAGCACTCTATCCAGGAGGGTGACAGCTTGAGCTCTGTCTCAAAAAACAAACAAAAAAAGAAAGTAAAAGTGACCAGGTGCGGTGGCTCACGCCTATGCTAGCACTCTGGGAGGATGAGGCGGGTGGATTGCTTGAGCTCATGAGTTCAAGACCAGCCTGAGCAAAAAAACGAGAGCCCATCTCTACTAAAAAACTGAGGCAAGAGGATCGCTTGAGCCTGACTTGGAGGTTGCTGTGAGCTATGATACCGGGGCACTCTACCCAGGGTGACAGTTTGACACTCTGTCTCAAACAAAAAAAAAAAGAAGAAGAAAGCCAAAGTGGTTCCATACTATAGACACTTTCATGGCAGGAAGACAGTAGGGCAGGATGGTGCTCATTAATATGTATTCAGGAGTATTGAGGAAACCAGGAATCACAAAGCTACCTGTAATGTGATGCATCTGGTGACCAGGAGTGACAGCACAGCCCCTCTGTGACCTGTCCCCCATAAGCTTGGAGTGAGGTGGCCAAAGAAGAATCCTGAACCTCAGCAGCTCCTGCCCGACCTCTCATAGAGAAGAGATTGGCCCCGAGCCCTGTCAGGGGTGAACATCTTTTTGTTAGCACATCCTTTGTACTTTATAATTACAGTAGTTGGCTAGGAATGTCAGGGAGGGCCTCTATGGAGAGGTGTCTGACACTTGAGTTGAATCCTGAATGAGGAGACAGCCATGTGATGAAAGGTTCCAGCAGAAAGGATGAGCTTAGCATGATTAAGAATTGAAAGGAGGCTTGGCGCCTGTGGCTCAGTGGGCTAAAGCACCAGCCATGTACACCTGAGCTGGCGGGTTCGAATCCAGCCTGGGCCCGCCAAACAACAATGACGACTGCAACCAAAAAATAGCCGGGCGTTGTGGCGGGCGCCTGTAGTCCCAGCTACTTGGGAGGTGGAGGCAAGAGACTCGCTTGAGCCCAGGAGTTGGAGGTTGCTATGAGCTGCGATGCCACAGCACTCTATCCAGGGTGACAGCTTGAGGCTCTGTCTCAAAAAAAAAAGAATTGAAAGGAGTAGCACAGTGGATGAAGGAAGGTCGTTGGCAGGAGTCTTATAAGTCATGACGGAGACAGGGAGACCAGTTAGCAAGCTGTTACAGTTCAGATGAGAAAAAAGCGAATTCGGGCCAGGATTTTAGCAGTGTTGAAGATGCAGTGGGCATGTTAGGAATTAGAATTTAATTCTAATAAATAAAAGATAAAAGGAATGTCTTCTCTGCTTTGACCTGAGTAACTAGGTGAATAATGGTGCCACTTAATGAGACAGAGGAGCAACATGGAGAGGGCAGGGAAGCAGGAGAGGAGAAAGTAGAAGCATCCATTGCTATCTATACCTGTTCAGTTCTTTGTTCAGATGGTGAGGAGTGCCACATTATTTGAAAATACTTAAGTATATTAATAAATCTAGGGAAGAAAAAACATATAGTCATCTCTGTAAAGACCAAAAAGACATGACAAATTCGATACCCATATTTAATAAAAACTCAAAATATAGATTGATATTCTTAACATGTTTAACACTTACCATAGCATCGTGTTTAATGGGGAAACATCAGAATTCACAATTACTATTTAACATCGCACTGGCAATACTAACCAAAACAATTAGATGAGAGAAAAGAAATTAGAGGTCTAAAACTTTACAAAGAGGAAGTAAAACTATTATTATTTGCACATGATATAGCTCTCAACCTGAAAAAGCCAAGAGAAGTAACTGAGAAACTACTATAAATGATAAGACATCTCAGTAAGGTAGCAGAAAATAAAATACACAGAAATCAATATATAAATTACCAGTTAGGAAACATAATGGAAGTTATCCAGTTTAAAAGTTACAAATAAGGCTCGGCGCCTGTGGCTCAGCGGGCTAGGGCGCCAGCCACGTACACCTGAGCTGGCGCATTCAAATCCAGCCCAAGTCCACCAAACAACAATGATGGCTGCAAGTTAAAAAATGGCCGGGCGTTGTGGCGGGCGCCTGTAGTCCCAGCTACTTGGGAGGCAGAGGCAGGAGACTCGCTTGAGCCCGGGAACTGGAGGTTGCTGTGAGCTGTGATGCTATGGCACTCCATCCAGGGTGACAGCTTGAGGCTCTGTCTCAAAAAAAAAAAAGTTACAAATAAGATTACATACTTAAGAATAAACTTCACATGAAATATGAAGATCTATACAAAGTTTTTTTTTGTTTTTTTTTTGAGACAGAGTCTTACTATGTCACCCTCAGTAGAGTGCTGTAGCAACACAGCTCACAGCAACCTCAGACTCCTGGGCTCAAGCGATTCTCTTACCTCAGCCTCTGGTGTAGCTGGGACTAGAGGCAACCACAACGACTAGCTTTTGTTGTTGTTGTTATTGTTGTCATTGTTCTTTAGCAGGCCCTGGCCGGGCACCAGCCCGGGTGCATGTGGCCAGCGCCCTAACCACTAAGGTATGGGCGCCAAGCCCATATAAAGTTTTTTATTTTATTTTATTTTTATTTTTTTTGTAGAAACAAGAGTGTCACTTTATTGCTCTCGGCAGAATGCCGTGGCATCACTCTGCTCACAGCAACCTCCAACTCCTGGGCTTAGGCAATTCTCTTGCCTCATTCTCCCGAGTAGCTGGAACTACAGGCACCAGCAGCAACGCCCAGGCTATTTTTTGTTGTTGTTGCAGTTTGGCCGGGGCTGGGTTTGAACCCGCCACCCTCAGTATATGGGGCTGGTGCCCTACTCACTGAGCTACAGGTGCCACCCTCATATAAAGTTTTAAAATATCATTAAGAGTCAAAAAAAAAAAAAAGACAACTTGAATGACTCATCATAACTGTACATTATTCCTAAATTAATTTATAAATTAACATCATTCTCCCAAAACTTGATAGCATCTTAGAATTAGACAAACTGATTATAAATTTCTTTACATAAACAAAATCAGAAAACCTCTAAATAAAAGGGTACTGAATAGATGACTTACTAGATTTTTTTCTTTTTCTTTTTAGACAGAGCCTCAAGCTGTCACCCTGGATAGAGTACCATGGCTTCACAGCTCACAGCAACCTCCAATTCCTGGGCTCAAGCGAGTCTCTTGCCTCCGCCTCCCAAGTAGCTGGGACTATAGGCGCCCACCACAAATGCCCGGACATTTTTTGGTTGCAGCCGTCATTGTTGTTTGGTGGGCCCAGGCTGGATTCGAACCCGCCAGCTCAGGTGTACGTGGCTGGCGCCTTAGCCCATTGAGCCACAGGCACCGAGCCGACTTACTAGATATTAAAGCTATTAAAACATACTACAGGCTTGGCGTCCATAGATCAGTGGTTAGGGCACCAACCACATGCACCAGGGCTGGCAGGTTCCAACTCGGCCTGGGCCTGCTAAACAACAATGACACCACCACCAACAACAACAAAATAGCCGGGCGTTGTGGCGGAAGCCTGTAGTCCCAGCTACTTGGGAGGCTGAAGCAAGAGAATCGCTTAAGCCCAAGAGTTTGAGGTTGCTGTGAGCCGTGATGCCACAGCACTCTACCTAGGGCAACATGGTGAGACTCTTGTCTCAAAAAAAAAAAGGCTTGATACCCATAACACAGCAGTTACGGTGCCAGCCACATACACTGAGGCTGGCGGTTGGAACCCAGCCTAGGCCAGCTAAGCAACAATGACAACTTCAACAGAAAAATAGCCAGGCATTTTGGCGGGCACCTGTAAAAAAAAAAAAAGAAAGAAATTAAGAAACTCTCTGCATAGCTGAAAAACAAAACACCATGAGCATACTGAAAACATAAATGACAAAATGTAAAAAAAAAAAAAAGAGACTTGGCTACTTACATAACAAAGAACTAATCATCTCGTTATATAGCGTGTCTACAAATCAGTAATAGATCAAAATGTAAAAAAAAAGGCAAAAATGTTTATGAAAAGAATTTACAGAAAAAGGAATACAAATATGTCAAACACATGGAAAGGTGTTTAAGCTCTCTCAGAAAAGAACTACAAATTAGAACTACACAAGTTAAAAAAAAAATCACATTGGCCCAAATACAAGTTTGATGATATGCTTGTAAATAAAGCTATGGGGGATAAAAAGCATGCTTGTATATTGCTGGTGCAAGTGCAAATTGTGGAAGCACAAACTCCTGTGGGGAATAACTTAATAACATGTATCCTAGTTTTAATGGATATACTTATGTGTAAAAAGTTAATTATTCATTACAGTATTATTGGTAATAGCAAAAGATAGAAAACAACCTATACGTGCATCAATAGGAGGCTGGTTGCATAAATCAGGGAATAGTTATAAGATATTATGAATATCTACTTTTTTTTAAATTGAGACAGAATCTCACTCTGTAAAGTGCTGTGGCATCATAGCTCACAACAACCTCTAACTCTTGGGCTCAAGTGATTCTCTTGCCTCAGCCTCCCAAGTAGCTGGGACTATAGGGGCCGCCACAACACCCAGCTATTTTTAGAGATGGGGTCTCTCTCTTGCTCAGGCTGGTCTTGAACCTGTGAGTTCAGGCAATCCACCTACCTCAGCCTCCCAGAGTGCTAGGATTATAGGCATGAGCCACCTCGCCTGGCCTCTTTTTTTTTTTTTTTTTTAGTAGAGATGGGATTTCACTCTGCTCAGGCTGCTCTCCAACTCCTGAACTCAAGCAATCCACTTTCTTCAGCCTCCCAAGTGCTGGGATTACAGGAGTGAGCCACCGCGCCCAGCCTGAATATGCACTTGTAATATGCAAAGATTCCTCTGTGAGTGTGTGTGTATGTGTAGTTTAGTCAAAGAAAGGTATAGAACAATGTTTATAGTATACTACTTTTTGTGGAAAATGAGAAAATAAATCCATAGATCCTTATATTTGCATAAGGACACTGTGGGATATACAAACAACTAATGTTATTACCGTTGGGGGTATGAATAGGATGAATGGAGGCAGGTGGAAGCAAGACTTCACTGTATAACTTTAAAGGATCATGTGATCCTTGAAATATGTGAATGTATTGTCTATATAAAATAATTAAAATAATTGTAATTAAAATTATAATTAATAATTATATGCAAAGCTATAAAAATGGATGAAAGCACAGAGAGAGACTGGATGGAGTCAGAGAAGCTGGTCAATGACTGAACCCTGGGGGCCTCCAATATCAAAGAGTGATGAAGAAGAAAGAAAATAAAGGAGTGGGTAAGAAGGAAAGGATTAAGGAAGAGACTGGAGTAGAAGGAAAACCAGGTAAGTGTAAACTTCACAGAAATCTTGGGACTAAAGTGCAGCGGTGAGAAAGTGCTTGTCAAGGGCTGCTGAAAGACCTAGTAAAATGAGAAAGGTAACGGATATTTTAGGGGAACGGTGTAGCCCAGAAAAAGGCTGACTCAAGTCGAATAAAATAAGAAAGACAAGGAAGTAGACACAGTGAATTTGAGGTTTTGCAGAAAGCTGCAGTGGTGCAGAAGAATGGAGCAGCAAACTGGAGAGGAACAGGAGATCAAGAGGGCTTTGAGATGGGAGATATTGAGGGACCCAGGACAGTAGGAAATTGGGATGATGAATTAATGGATGAGAGACAATCACAAGCACTAGGTTGTGAAAAGGCACACATGAACAATTTAGCCTTAAAAAGGAGCACTTTAGCCTTACGCTCCTAGTGGAGGAGGGATCATCCTTGTCCACGAGGAGGGAATGGGAAGCATCTAAGCAGAGAAAAAACCCACAAATATGACCAGGTGACACTACTTCCTCTTTGGGGGGTTTAAACAGCTATTACCAAAACATATCCTTATCTTCTAGTATTAAACACATTTTTAGCCTCGGTGCCAATAGCTCAGTGGTTAGGGCGCCAGCCACATACACCCAGGCTGGTGGGTTGAAGCCTGGCCTGGGCCTGCTAAACAATGACAACTGCAATCAAAAAAATAGGCGGGGCTCGGCGCCTGTGGCTCAATGGGCTAAAGTGCCAGCCACGTACACCTAAGCTGGCAGGTTCGAATCCAGCCCGGGCCTACCAAAAAACAATGACAGCTGCAAACAAAAAATGGCCAGGCGTTGTGGCGGGTGCCTGTAGTCCCAGCTACTTGGGAGGCGGAGGCAAGAGACTCACTTGAGCCCAGGAATTAGAGGTTGCTGTGGGCTGTGATGCCACAGCACTCTATCCAGGGTGACAGCTTGAGGCTCTGTCTCAAAAAAAAAAAAAAATAGCTGGGCATTCCAGAGTGCCTGTAGTCCCTGGCTACTCGGGAGGCTGAGGCCAAAAGTTTGAGGTTGCTGTGAGCTGTAACGCCACCAAACTCTACAGAGGGTGACTTAGTGAGACTCTGTCTCAAAAAAAAAGATGACTAGGTTCCAAGAGGGCAAAGACTAATCCGAATTTATCACTATACTCCCCAGCATCCAGTATTCAATCAGACACCCAGAACAGGTTTGAAATGAGCCCTAAATCAATTGGCCTGTATTGGGTGACTGGGGTCAGGAGCAGAGGTTCACAGTCCACTTTGCACATTAACACACTCATTGACTGATGTTAGGTAAATGAGATGGGCTGTTGTGAAAAGAATGAGTGCAAAGAGGAGTAAAGAATGGAGGATTTCCAGCAAAAGATGACAGCCATTTTACTGTTTCTGTCAAAAAATAAAATGTCAGCCGGGCGTGGTGGCTCACGCCTGTAATCCCAGCACTTTGGGAGACCAAGGTGGGCAGATTGCCTGAGCTCATGAGTTCGAGACCAGCCTGAGCTAGAGCAAGACCCCCACCCTATCTCTAAAAATAGTTGGGCATTGTGGTGTGGCAGGCGTCTGTAGTCCCAGCTACTAGGGAAGCTGAGGCAAGAGAATCGCTTGAGCCCAAGAGTTAGAGGTTGCTGTGAGCACTCTACCAAGGGCAACAAAGTTCAACTCTGTCTCAAAAAAAAAAAAAAAAAAAGTTGGGCAGTGCCTGTGGCTCAAGGAGTAGGGCGCTAGCCGCATATGCTGGAGGTGGCGGGTTCAAACCCAGCCCCAGCCAAAAACTGCAAAAAAAAAAAAAAAAAAAAGTCATCCTTAATGTAACAAGAAAAACAGTAACAACCACAATAAACTATGACTTTCAGTGCTAAATACGATAAATCAGGACAGAAACTGGATTTACAACTACAGAAAACCTTAGAATACAGATATGTATTACAGTACTGATAGGCCTACATAATAGCCCTTTGAAGAGGGAGAAGGAAATTGGGGATGTGGTTTGGTCTCCCACAGGATAGAGGAGACAGTAACAGTACTTTTCTTTTTTTACTAAACAGCATTCCATTTTATGTATCTACAATTGGCTTATCCAGTTACCAAACCAGTTGATAGACATTTATTTCCACTTTTTGGTTACCATGAATAATGCTATAAACATTTGCACATTTAACACTTCCATTTCTCCTAGGAGTGGAATTGCTGAGTCATATGGTAATTTTATGTTTAACTCTTATTTTGAAATATCTATTTCATGTTCTTGAATTGTGTTGGTGTGTTCTATATTTTTCTCCCATTAATAAACATCTTTCCAGGTCACAAAATATCCTTCTACAAAATAGTGCTCTTCCTCAAAAAAAAAAAAAAAGGTCCTATTTCAGAATTACCCTAAAGATAACCTAGTCAAACACAGAGAGAACGCAAAGGAAAAAAAAAAAAAAAACAGTGATGACAATAGAAAACCCTCCCCCCAAGATAAATTCGCTGTTCCTAGCAATCAAAAGAATAACCTTTCCCCCCAAAAAAAGAAATTGAAAAGAAGTCTACATTAGAAAAAATTTAGACACTAAACATGCTGAAAAATAGATCATAAACTGAGGACAGATAAGAAGCAAAGCGAGTATAAACATACCCAGAATTGTGTCCAATTGAGACTAGAATGTAACAGAAAAAGCCAAACTCAAAGACATCCTAGCACTGGGGGTGGGGGAGGAGGTGCTCTACTGAAAATAGAAAAAATTGGCTGGGCTAGGTGGCTCACGCCTGTAATCCTAGCACTCTGGGAGGCTGAGGCAGTGGATTGCTTGAGCTCACAAGACCAGCCTGAGCAAAAGCAAGATCCCATCTCTACTAAAAATAGAAAAACTTCGGCAAGAGGATCGCTTTAGCCCAAGAGTTGGAGGTTGCCATGAGCTATGACACCACAGCACTCTACCCAGGACGACAGCTTGAGACTCTGTCTCAAAAATAAAAAAAAAAAAGAAAAAAGAAACAGGGGTAGGTGTGGGGGCCTGTAGTACTAGCTACTCAGGAGGCTGAGGCAAGAGGAGTGCTTGAGGCCAGGAGTTTGCAGTTGCAGTGAGCTAGGCTGTCGTGGCATTCTAGCCTGGGCAACAGAGACTGTCTCAAAAATCAAACTTTCAAAGCCTGTGTAGTGAATGTGAAACCTCTGTATTCTGGTGGAGAGAACGTGCGGCAATTGTCAAAACAAATAGTAGTCATTGAGCTTCAAAGTCTGTAGCCATTCAAGCAGGATACTTGGATACTTACCACATAGGGGCAATGGAAACAGACATTGCCTAAGTATGAAGACATTAGACATTTTCAAATATGCAAAAAGATAGCTCATATAAAGCCATTAAAAAAAAATTCAGCCAGCTCAGCGCATGTAGGTCAAGCAGCTAAGGCAACAGCCACATACACCAGAGCTGGTGGGTTCGAATCCAGCCCGGGGCCTGCCACACAACTACAACCAAAAGATAGCCGGGTGTGTGGCCGACGCCTGAAGTCCCAGCTATTTGAGAGGCTGAACCAAGAGAATTGCTTAAACCCAGGAGTTGAAGGTTGTTGTGAGCTGTTATGCCAAGGCACTCTACCCAGGGCAACAGCTTGAAGCTCTGTCTCAGAAAAAAAAAAAAAATTCTGCCAAGCAATTAAGAACCCTGAGAATGGCTTGGCGCCTGTAGCTGAGCGAGTAGAATGGCTGGCGCCTGTAACTTGGCGCCTCTGTCTATGTGGCTGGTGGGTTCAAGCCCATCCAACCTGCTAAACAATGACAACTGCAACAAAAAAACTGCCAAGCATTGTGGCAGCGTCTGGTAGTCCCAGCTACTTGGGAGGCTGAGGCAAAAGAATGGCTTAAGACCAAGAGTTTGAGGTTGCCATGAGCACCATGGCACTCTACCGAGGGCGACAATAATGAGATTGTCAAAAAAAAAAAAAAAAAAAACGAACGAACCGGCTCGGCGCCTATGGCTCAACGGGCTAAGGCACTAGCCACATACACCTGAGCTGGCGGGTTCGAATCCAGCCCTGGCCCACCAAACAACTATGACGACTGCAACCAAAAAAATGGCCGGGCATTGTGGTGGGCGCCTGTAGTCCAAGCTACTTGGGAGGTGGAGGCAAGAGACTTGCTAGAGCCCAGGAATTAAGAGGATGCTGTGAGCTGTGATGCCACAGCACTCTATCCAGGGTGACGGCTTGAGGCTCTGTCTCAAAAAACAAACAAAAAGAACGAACGAAAACGAACCCTGGGAACGTGTCAACAGTGTAGAAGAACGACAGATTAATTCAAGTATATATTGGCTCGGCGCCTGTGGCTCAGCGGGCTAAGGCACCAGCCATGTACACCTAAGCTGGCCGGTTCAAATCCAGCCTGGGCCAGCCAATCAATGACGACTGCAACCAAAAAAATGGCTGGGCGTTGTGGCGGGCGCCTGTAGTCCCAGCTACTTGGGAGGCTGAGGCAAAAGAATGGCTTAAGACCAAGAGTTTGAGGTTGCCATGAGCACCATGGCACTCTACCGAGGGCGACAATAATGAGATTGTCAAAAAAAAAAAAAAAAAAAAAGAACGAACCGGCTCGGCGCCTATGGCTCAACGGGCTAAGGCACTAGCCACATACACCTGAGCTGGCGGGTTCGAATCCAGCCCTGGCCCACCAAACAACTATGACGACTGCAACCAAAAAAATGGCCGGGCATTGTGGTG
>CAUYON010038274.1:0-27704 GCA_963573935.1 Arctocebus calabarensis
TAGTCCCAGCTACTTGGGAGGCAGAGGCAGGAGACTCGCTTGAGCCCAGGAATTGGAGGTTGCTGTGAGCTGTGATGCCACCGCACTCTACCCAGGGTGACAGCTTGAGGCTCTGTCTCAAAAAAAACAAAAACGAAAACAAAGCACCAGTGTATTGAAGCTTTGGTTCAATAAAAGTATAAAAACAAGTTTTAAATATACAGTACAAAAAATGAAAAGGTATGAAGACATATATTGTGAAAATTAATTCTCTGTCCTACCAGTTGTTCAGATGTAGTTTCCTTCCCAAGAGAGAAACATTTTTTCCAATTTATTGTGCATAAGTTCTTAAACATTTCTGAACAGCTTATCCCTCTTTTTTAGAAAAGGTGTTTTTTTCTGCCCAGCATTTGTTCTGTTTTCCTAGGAGAGTTGGCTTCCTTTCTTCCAACTATACTATGTATCATGGATTAATTGATTAATTCTTTTAAACAAATGCTTATGTGCCAGGTGCTGGAGATACTGTAATAAGTTAGATATGGTCCCTGATTTTATGGGGGGCAGATAAATAAGCAAGTAAAATGCAATAAGAATTTGATACTATGGGAGTATAATAGAAGGGACATTTAAGCCAGGCTTGATGTATTAGGGAAGGCTTCCTGGTGGAAGCAAAAAGAATATAGTGGTAGCAGATAAAGGGACCTGAAGCAAATATTAACTGAACATTCGAGCTTCTTTTAAGAAGCTCACGTGGAATAGGATGATTAGAGAATCTGGTAGGGGGAGATGATGGAGAATATTGACAGTTGGCACTGCAAAGAATAAAAACAGGTTCAGGGCCTGTGGCTCAATCGGCTAAGGCACCAGCCACATACACCTGAGCTGGCAGGTTCAAATCCAGGCCGGACCCGCCAAACAATGACGGCTGCAACCAAAATATAGCCGGGCGTTGTGGTGGGCGCCTGTAGTCCCAGCTACTTGGGAGGCGGAGGCAGGAGATTCACTTGAGCCCAGGAGTTGGACATTGCTATGAGCTATGATGCCACGGCACTGTACCCAGGGAGACAGCTTGAGACTGTGTCTCAAAAAAAAAAAAGAAAGAAAGAAAGAATAAAAACAAAGGTCAGATCATAGACCACAGAGAACCCTTTATGTCACAGTTAGGAGTTTAGACAGATAGAAGTAGATACATTAGGAGAGCCAATTACAAAGTAAACATCAATGGGACTTGGTGCCTAGCTGCCAGGATGTTGGGAGAAGAGTACAAAGTATGATGACCAAGTTTAATAGGTCAGAAGTGATATATTTGAGGGAGGGTATGTGTTCAATTTTGGATATGTTCAGCTTGAGTGGAGATATCTGGTGGTAGGCTTTTGGATATAAGATCTGTCAGGTGGAAACTGTGATCTGGAAATTGTAACCATTGAAAAGAGAAAAATGTATTGCAGAAAGAGGAGAGGAGCCAGGATGTATCCCCAAAGAGCTTCAGATTTAAGGTGGTTCTTCTTTTGAAGAACCTTAAAAAGAGCCTGAGAAAAAGAGACCAGAGAGATTGAAGGGCAAGAAGGGAAGTAGGATATCATTGGTAGTAAGAGAAGAATGTTTCTTTTGTTTTTTTTGATACAGAGTCTCATTATGTCACCTTTGGGTAGAGTGCCATAGTGTCACAGCTCACAGCAACCTCCAACTCTTAGGCTTAAGCAGTTCTCTTGTCTCAGGCTCACAAGTAGGGGGGACTATAGGTGCCTGCCACAACGCCTGGCTATTTTTTGGCTATAGTTGTCATTGTTGTTTGGCAGCCCAGGCTGGATTCAAACCCACTAGCTCCGGTGTATGTGGCTGACGCCCTAGCTACTGAGCTACAGGTGCTGAGCTGAGAAGAATGTTTCAAAAAGAAAGGAGTCATTAGCTGTGTCACATACTGAGAGAGCTGGTACCTGGTCCTTAAGTTGCATATCATCTGGCACTCTGTAGTAGGTGCTGAGAGTGTACACTGATGGAACAATACAGATTTTGCCCTCAAATAGTTTGCAATTGAGTAAAGGAAATTAGGTATACTAGCATATAGATAATTTTATTTAACGTATTATTTACTAAGAGCCTACATTGTTCCAGGTGTTGTTCAAGGTGCTAAGATACAGATTTGAAAAGAAACGTATGCTAGTAGGGGAGAAAGGCAATAAAGAAACAAATGATGTAACCAAATTATGATAAAGAAGAATAAAATAAGGCAAGGGAATATAGGGAGTAAAGAGGAAATAATGGTTTTTCTTATGGCCATTTCTGTTAGGATAAGGGAAATTAACTTTAAGGAAGTAACATTTAATCATAGACCTAAGTGATATGAAGTTGTAAGTCATGGGAAGAATATTCCTGGTAACAGAAACAGTAAATACACAACATCTCTGAGGTAGAAATGAGTTTGGTATGTTTGAGGAACATTAAGAAAAAGTGTAAAAGGTATTGGAATGATAGGAAATAAAATAAGAAGGAGCAGTCTGGGCATGCTGCCTCATGCCTATAATTCTAGCACTCTGGGAGTCTGAGGCAGATGGATTGCTTGAGCTCAGGAATTTGAGACCAGCCTGAGCAAGAATGAGACCCCTGTCTCTATTAAAAGTAAAAAAACTAGCTGGGCGTTGTGGTGGATGCCTGTAGTCCCAGCTACTTGGGAGGCTGAGGCAAGAGGATTGCTTGAGCCCCAGGGTTTGAGGTTGCTGTGAGCTATGATGATGCCATGGCACTCTACCCAGGGCAACTGAGTGAGACTCTGTCTCCAAAAAAAAAAAAAAAAAAAAAAGAAGTAGCAACAGAGTCATATCATAAAGGACCTTGTAGGCCATGATGAGGAATTAATAGATGGGAGATAGGAAGATCAGATTGAAGGCTATTGTAGTGTTCCAGGAGTTGAAATATAAAATCCATAGGTAGAAATGACAGCACTTGGCAACTAATGGAATTGTGAATAGGAAGTGGGAAATAAAGGGCAATGCCACTGTTTGAGTCTGGGCAACTTAGGAAAATGAGGTACTAGTAAGAGGAATTTGGAAGAATATTGGTTCAATTTTGGATGTATTTGTGTTTAAAATGTTAAAGGGGCTATTTCTAGGTCTTTACCACAAAAGTGGATAACCGATAGACTGTAGAGCAGGACATAAGCATTAGTGACTACAAACTTGACAGGCAAAAGAAGCTGTGGGGGTGGTGCCTATGGCTCAAAGGAGTAGGGTGCTAGCCCCATATGCCAGAGGTGGCAGGTTCAAACCCAGCCCCGGCCAAAAATAAAACTGCAAAAAAAAAAAAGAAAAAGAGAAGCAGCTGTGGGATGTAGCAGTGATGGTGAGGAGACGGGGTAGAGTTCTTGATTCTACATTTAATCATATATATTTGAATTCCCAATAGTTTTAAAGGGAAGTATAGAATTGTTTTCTCAATCTCTCAGGGTTTCTGAATTTCTCTTTATCATTTCTTCTTTATTTTTAAATTTCTATCTTAATTCTATTGTTAGCATTAAGGAGTTTGCTAAATACCTGACTTGCAGGGTTAGAAAATGAGAAAGAATGGGGAATACTGATTAAGGGAAGAGAATCTCAAGTTTGGCATTTCCTAGAAGGGCTGGCAGGGAGAGTGACTTCCTCTCCAAAACAAGGCATATTTGTGCATGTGTGCTCTAGTTCCCTCCTTTTCCCTGTGCTTGCCTTACTGTGTTTACCCAACCACGTCCTGCTGTGTGTTAATCCTCATCTCTGTGTTTTGTTTTTTTTTTTCCTGTTCTTGTTTCATTATAAGGATCCATCAAACACGAGGAAAAAGCATTTGGAAACCAGGCACCGTTGTTCCAGCTCCTCTTCCCTCCCTGTCATCCGTGACCCTCCTGTGTTTCTCCTTGGTCCCCAACTCTACCCTCCCCAACCACAGATCCTGTCCCCAGATGTCCTGATGCCCAGCATGGCAGGGGAACCCTATAGACCCCCAGGTAACTCCCTCAAATCTAATATCATATGCCAGTATGGTACCTTTGTAGGGACCTACCTCTAAGGATCAAATTATTACTCCTGGGGGTGGAGAAGGGTATCTCAAGGTGGGGTGGTGTAAGGATATGAATTACTACTTTAATATAAAATGTTGATCTAGATGCATTGTGATCTAATCATTTGGGGGCACCATGGTTCTTATATCAAGGGTCTAAATAGATGAGCACCCCTAGAATTCATCTATAAGAATGAATTGCTTTAGTTATAAGTTTTAAATGACAAAAAGAATTAATACCCAGTCTTTGGGATCCCCCAATACAGAAAATGTCATCTTTATCAGCTACTTTTCTCTCTTCCTGTGATCTAAGTTTCAGCTGAGAGATGGTCTAGGAAGATAATGAATGAGTGGGAAATTTGGAAAGTCTCTTTACATGGAATACCCATGCCATGTATACAGACCCAGACAATTCTAGGGAAGGTGGGCCACATCTTTAACCTCCCCCCCCCATAAGATTTTCATTCTCCTCTTTATGAACTGAATGCACAGCTAAGGCAGTGGTTCTCAATGGGGAAAGGAGAAGTACTACTGGCATTTGGTGGGTAGAGGACAGGGATGCTGCTAAACATTACACCTTGCACAGGGTAGTCCTTCCCTACCCCAATAAATAATTATCAGCTCAAGATACCAGTAGTGCCAAAATTGAATGAATGTATAGAAAAGGCATTCCGGCTTGGCGCCTGTGGCTCAAGAGGCTAAGACGCCAGCCACGTACACCTGAGCTGGCAGGTTCAAATCCAGCCCAGGCCCACCAAACAACAATGACGGCTGTAACCAAAAAAAAAAAAAAATGGCCGGGCGTTGTGGTGGACACCTGTAGTCCCAGCTACTTGGGAGGTGGAGGCAAGAGACTCACTTGAGGGAAGGAATTGGGGGTTGCTGTGAGCTGTGATGCCACGGCACTCTGTCCAGGGTGACAGCTTGAGGCTCTGTCTCAAAAAAAAAGAAAAGGCATTCCATTTTGTGTGTATGGGAGGACTGATGTAAACAAAAGCAGAGACCTCAGAGATTGAACAAGAATCTAAGCAGAGGCAATTTACCTGTAATGAAGGTACCATGTTAATAAAGGCTGAATAAGGTTTTACCGTTGTGGTTTCAGGATTAGAGTCATCACAAAGAGAGTATACATTTATTCTATTAGGGAGCCATTCTTTTGTGTGTAGGGTAGGATGGAGAGAGGTACAAGTATGGCAACTGTTTCATTTGCCCAGGTTAGCAATAAAATCTTGATTTTGATGTATAGTAAGAATTTTCTTCCCCATGTATGTTTGCTCTTAGAGGAGTGGGGAGTTGAGTGGAATAGCCAAGAATGGCCCTCTGGGAAGGAGAATAGTTTTCTGAAGATACTCAGTCTTTGGATTTCTTTTCTTTTCCCAGGAACTTCGAGGAGTGTCCAGCAGTTTCTGGCTATGTGTGACAGGGGTGAAACTTCCCAAGGGTTCAAGTACACAGGAAGGACTTTGAACTACCAGAGTCTACCCCATCGTTCCAGGACAGATGCCTCCTGGGGACCCTGGTCAGAGACCAACCAGCACATTGGGGCCACATGCCTGACTACTCCAGGGTTTAATCCTCAGCTAACCCACACTGCCACACTACCAGAAAGCATCCAGGGCCTTCAGGTTCCTCATGCTCAGTCTTGGGGGGATCTTTTCCACTTATCTCCTCACCCTCCCATTGTTCACCCTGTGTCCTCACCATCCAGCAGTCTTCATGTACCCTTGAGGTCAGCTTGGAATTCAGGTCCTATTATAGGGTCCCGAACCCCTGGTCCCCGAAGAGTAGATATGCCCCCAGATGATGACTGGAGGCAAAGCATTTATGTCTCCCAATCTAGACATAGGAGGACAAGGGGAGAGGGATATCTGTTTGTTCTACCAAATGCCCCTGGAAAAGAACAGATCAGGGCTCGAGCCCTGCAGCACAGTCAATGGTAAGGGTCACTCCTGTTCTTTCCTGGAACCACACCATTCTCTGAAAAATTGTGCTGTGACAGAGTTGGTACGCTGCATCCCTGCCTTGGTTGTTCTATTCTCATCTCAACATAGAATTGGCAGTTTCTCCTAGTGGTGCCAGGAACCTCCAAAAAAGACCTGGCTCTCTATGGGGGATATTTGAAATTCCAACTTCCATTCCCCTAGCAAAAAGAAGCAGCTGCTGTCTAAGGACTTTATTTGAGCCACGTTAAAGATATATCCATGCCTCTAGTCTGGACACTGATTCCTTAGGATCTTAAGATGACTATTTTATTCCTGGATGCTTTATGCCCGTACCTCCACATGAGCCCTCATCTCTGTTCCCTACTACATTCCCAACTTCGACTCTTATTTTATCCACCTATCCCTGTTATTGGACCCTCTGTCTTCCCCATTTCCCATCTGTGGAGGGACATGAAGCCCTGTGGTCATGGTTCTGACCAGATCATTCAGGGCAACCCACCTACCTGCCCAGGTATTATGGCCTGTCAGCCTTCCCTGTGCTCCAAAACCCTAGGCCTAGATTGTGGAGCTGCCAACATAACATTCGCCCTTCTGAACAGATGAAGTCAGGCACACTAACATACCCTCCTATCTTCAGCAGCAGAGCCATTACTGCCACTTGCTCATTTGCCATTGTAAACCCTCAAATTCAGCTGAATTATTTTAGGGCCAAACATACTGTTTTTGTAAAGTATTTTTCATTAATAAATCTATAAGATAGTTCTATTTAATCCCTTGTCATTTTTCCCTTTTGTATGCTGTTGCTTTTTTAACTGGGGTGGGGAGGCCTGGACATATATATGAAATGGCTTTTGACCGAGTGGAAGTGAGGAGCCAAAGCAGATTTGAAGGATATACACTCAAGGTGGGAGTCAATGGGCCCTAATACAGAGTGCCTTTCCTTTTCATTACTTCCATGAGCATATTTCCTATCCCTTTCCTGCTAGAGGCACTCAGTACTCAGTACATTACACACTTCCTTCTTCCCTTCCTTAGTTAGATTTTCTGGGGATTCAAATTCCTCTTATAAATTCACTCCTTCTACCTTACAGGTTTGTGATATGCCTCCTATCCATGTTCTCTTCCCATGACAACCCCTCCTTTTCCCTTCCCTTGTTGGTATTATGGCACTTTCATGCCAGAAAGATCTATTTTTGCCCCTGCCTCACTGCTAAGAATCCCTTTCCTCTAAAATATATTTGGTGGGCTCCTTTTGTGAAAAATACCCATTGGTGGGCTTTCCTTTCTCTTTTACCTCAGTTCTCAGGATTGTTGAGATTGACACAAAGATGTAGAAAGGTACTCTTTGAGACCTTTACACTAACTACTTACCTGATTATCACCATACATTATGAATAGATTCTGAGCACATATATTACTGAGCCGAAGGACGGGCAGGAATTTCTCACTTCATCCCACTTGGATCCTGTGCCATGAAATTATACAGATCTTAGATTTGCTGGTTCCTTTAGGTGATTCAACATATCCCCTGGTGTCATACACACACAGTTCTAATAATTCCTTATTTTTTTGGAGACAGAATTTCACTTGGTTGCCCTTGGTAGAGTGCTGTGGCATCACAGCTCACAACAACCTCAAACTCCTGGGCTCAAGTGATTCTCTTGCCTCAGCCTCCCAAGTAGCTGGGACTACAGGTGCCCGCCACAATGCCCGGCTAATTTTTGTTGCAGTTGTTATTGTTTAGCTGGCCCTGGCGGGGTTTGAACCCACTAGCCCCAATGTATGTGGCTGGTGCCCTAGCTACTGAGCTACAGGCACCGAGCCTCTAATAATTTCTGATATAACAGTTTTTGTCCTTCTACCCCCTTTCCCATGAATGTCAGTCACCTTGGTCTCTGTGAATTTCACATAAGTCACCTGGACTCCACACAAAAAAGGAACTAATTACTAGTTTCCTGTTTACTCCTCTACCTTCCAAATCTATTTTCTGAATGAATCAAAAAGAAGTTTGTGTCCTTTTCAGGTGAATAATGCAGATTCTTTGAAAAATCTCTTGGTATCTTCCCTTCACCTCCCCTTGACTTCTTTTAGTTCTTAAATCTTAAAGCCTAAACTGCTTCTGCCGCTTTCTTATTTTGTAGCTTCATACTCTTGACAATTCCAGATCCTAAACACAAGGGCCCGAATTCTCTTTAATACTCCATTTTAAATAGTCACTTCTCTGCTCTAGAGCCTACAATGCTTTTATACTCCTGTCCCCTGCCAACTTTTTACTACTCAGATCTGTAGCTACATTGTTAAACATTCGTTTGTCTAATAGTAGGAGATTCTAAGGTTTGATCATGTGTCCATGTCTCCCCATTAGAAAAATGGGGAGCTCCAGGTCAGCCAGTGGCTTGTTTCATCGCAGTAACTAGCTACAGACTGCCCCCTCTTCTCAGTCTTTTGTTTCTGCATGCAAAGAATTTTAACCTGATCCCTTGGCCTCGTCATGTTTCTTTCTTAGCCTCAGTAATTTTGCCCGAGTCCCTAGAGCCTGCCCCGCCCCCGCCTCCGCTCGCGCGGTGCATGTCGGTCTTAGCCCCTCTGTAGCGAAAGAGGGTCCGCCATGTTCCCCGGCGGCGCCGCCGCTTGGCTCTGGTAGTTGCCGCCCCCGCCCCCAACCCCGCCCGGCCTAGAGCCTAGCCGAGCCCCGGGCCCAGCATGGCTGCCCCGGAGCCGGCCCGGGCTGCACCGCCCCCACCCCCGCCCCCGCCGCCCCCTCCCGGGGCTGACCGCGTCGTCAAAGGTGAGAGGTGCACGAAGCCCTGCTGGCCTGCCTTGAGAAGCAGTGTGTGAGGGCGGGCGGGAGACCATCCCCTAGGTAGCGGGCCCGGAAGGGCGGGCGAGTGACTGGCTGCCTCCCTTGGGGAGTGGCCCCTGGGCGGGCCCCTGCCGGACTGGGCTAAATCGGTGGCTGCGGCTCCCTGGTCTCCAGTTTACCTTCAGGCCAGGGCGGGGATTTTGCGCTCGGGATTTCTTAGCCCAAGGGGCTACTAGCTGCAGTGAGCTCCCTGTCTTTCCAGCTTGGCCTGTTAAAGTGGCGCGAGGGCCGCGATTAGCTTCCTGCTCCGCGACAGCTGCACTCCTGGCTTGCCGGGACGAACCGAGGGGCTCAGAGACCTCCAGCCACGCGGGGCCCGGCCAGGAGCGGTCAGAAATGTCCTCGGCTCTGGCCCACGCCTGCTCCCCTGTGACAGCCGTCCCCCGTATCCGCGCCTTGCTAGCGCCAGCCGCAGAGGTTGGCCCTCGGGTGCCATCCTGCGCGGAAATTGGGGGAACCATATGTTATTAATGGAGAAGGGTGAAGTCGAGGCAGGATTCGTGAGCCTAGGTTTTACGGTGCAGAATAGGAGAAAAAGAAGCATAAGAGGTTGCCCCTCCCCTGCAGACACACACCTACACACACTCCTCCTGGAAGAAAAAGTTAAATGTTTCTTAACCAGGGCAGAATTTATGTATGTTTACCCACAACTGGTCAGCAAATTAATATAGAGAAATTGTGGGTTAATTGCGAGTCGTTTAAGATTCTGAGCTCTTTGAGAGAGCCCGTCAACTTCAAACACTTCTGTGGAGGTGAAAATTTTGAAATGATTTTTTATTGAAATCGTTGTAGAATAAAGTTTTCCTTATTGGTATTATGTTTATTGTAAAAATGTAGGTACTCTTTTTATTTATTTTTTATTCAGCTTCTTAGATGTACTGGCACAGTGTTTAAATGCTGTATTTTAGCCTACTTTTTGAAATCTGATCCTGTGTGTTTCCTTTAAACTATCTAGAAACAAGAAACCTTTTTTTGTGTTTTTTAAATTTAAATTTGTCAATCTAAGCCTCCAGTTTTAATGACACTGATTTGCACCTAGGTTTATGTGGATTATTTTTAAAGTTAGTAGAAAATGTCAAGTTGTGTCAGGCATTGGAAGTGCTGAATAGTTTATGGAATTCTTATACTGAGCTATCTTTCTTAAAAGAAAAAGAATTTCCTTGTACTGAGTTATCTTTCTTAAAAGAAAAAGAATTTCTTAGTTCAGGTATTCATTCTATCAAGAAATTCTGGAGTTGTAGGAGGGTAGAAACCGGGGACTTTGGTTTCTGCTTCATATTCTGACTATATTTCTATGTTTTGTGAAAATTTCCCTGGGCCCCAGACTGTTAGATGGGATAACCAGTCACATTCCTGAGCAATGAATTTATGCTATCCTTATGCATGTGAATCTTATTCCTTGTCATATATATGGTAATGTTTTTCCTGTACTGCTTTAATGCAATAAAAATAAGATTCCAAGCATAAGGCACATTCCTTATGGGTGAGTTGTGAGTCCAAGACACAGTCATATTTGCAGTTTATTGGCATGGAATAAAAGCCATTTGATTTAGATAAATAGGAAAGGAGGTTAATATAGGAAATTAGAGTTAAATAAAGCTCATGGTTATCGTTTTATGTGGTTAATTGTATCCTCTTCATAAAAACAACTTTCATTTCTTTATGGAATTTGTTAGCCAGTTGGAATACCTGATGTGGATCACCTGTTCAGAAACAACATGTTAAGTCTAATTTGACTGCTCAAAAAGTTGCTTGCAGTTACTGGGAAATTCACCTTTCGTACAGATCCAGAAATCTACTTTCAGATTTCACCTTCAGGATTCTTTTGTGCTTTCTACATTCATTAATTATACCATAATGTTACATATGATGATAGAGAACACTGGTTGCCTAAAGATAAATGACCACTGTGCTAGTTCAGCTTAAGTTTAACTTGCAAAAATCCAAATTTCTTTTAAGTCCAGATGTATTGCTAGTTTTGTATCTATATTGTCATAGTTGTAATATTATGGAGGCCATCCATTGGACTGTGATATTGAATATAAGTAGTCTTTTACTCCCTAAAATTTGTTGTTATCTCCAAACTTTGTTTTATGGTCATGTAAGTTCTTAAGGGCATATAGATCTTTCTGTTTTTAGTATCAGATACCTGAAATTCACTTCTTGTGAAGTTTGGGAACTTGGAATACTGTAGGTGATGGTATATAAATGTGATGAGCTTGTCACTAAAATTAGTAGTAAATCTGTGTCATTGATTATGGGTGATTAGATTTCCTGGTTGGTTAAACCAAATTCTTTTTCAGAGCCTACTTCAACTGCTGGCTCAGGTCAAATTCTTCCTCTGTTTGAAAGTTGATGTAGCCCAGGATGGGCATGGTGGTTCATGCCTCTAATCCTAGTACTCTGGAAGGTCAAGGCAGGAGCATCACTTGAGCTCAGGAGTTTGAGACTCTGGGTAAGAGTGGGACCCTGTGTCTACTGAAAATAGAAAAATTGACCTGATATTGTGGCCGGAGCTTATAGTTTTGGCTACTCAGGAGGCTGAGGCAAGAGGATCATTTGAGCACAAGAGTTTGAGGTTACTATAAGCTATGATGCCATGAAGGGCAACAGAGTGAAACTGTCTCAAAAAAAAAAAAAAAAAAAAGTTGTTATAGCCCAAATGGTGATGTAGGTGAGATAGTATCAATATATGCCCTTTTAGCTGTATTCTGGTAAGCATTCTTTTGTTCTTTAGCTAAGCAAATGGACATAAACTAAGGAAAACATTTAATTTGATCTGCCTATGTGCCTTACTGTCACATTAGCACAATTAGCATGGGTAATTAAAACTCAGAACCTTAAATTTATGTAATTTGCTTGCCTTTCCTCCTCCCCCTAAAGTTTACTTAACCTGGATTGTCCAGCTACTTCCTTTTTCCCCCAGATACTTTAAAAATGTACCTTTTACAGGTCCCAGATTTGTAAAGCTGAATTTTCTCTTGAGTATTATCACCATTATCAAGTGTGTTACTCTTGATAGAAAAATTCATCTTTATCACTCAAAGAGCTTTGTCTATATCATAAATATATTCATGTAAGCACCTACAATATGACTCATTTTCTTAACATTTTCTTCTTTTTTAGGTTGTACTTACCTTAAATTATCAGACTTTCAGATTGAACCAAAATGCTGAAGTGTTTTAATTTTTTTAAGCTGATGTATTTCTGATGGGCAGTTTTATAAGTGATTTAGGTTCTGTTGCCAACTGTCCTGCTTATAAATCTGAGGTCATTTGGCTAATGTATATTCCAGTACTTTTGCTTTATTAGGATTGCTTATTTTCATTACAGATTTTCAGATGACCCACTTATGTCTTAGTGTCACAGAGCTACTTCACTGTTTCTTATTAGTTCTATTTCATTACTTTTTAAAATAACTTGAATTTTAATTTTTTTACAAAGTCTATTTTGTGAACTTATTTATATAAAAAGATAACTTCTGAAAAAATATTTTTCTTTTTCTTTCCACCCCCATTAAACTGTTAACCATACTAAAATAAGTCTTCAGTACCATGTGTACTGAAGAGAAAGCAAAGGAACAGAGAATATTGTGTGTGTGTGTGTAAGAAAGAAAAGGAGAGAGAACACCATGGTAACAAGTTATCTTAGAAGGGAAATGCCAAGTAGGAAATACAGCCATTCAGTCATGAGACAAAAGCTTCAGATTTCAGCGCTACTGAATGAATTGGCAACAGTTGTAAGGAAAAGTTTAGTGAAAAGAACCTTAATTTATTAAATGAGGTGTGTTTTAGTGCCAATCATATGACTTCATTTTACCATAAACAATTTTTTGTACATAGCAATGAAATAAGCTGAAGCTAATTAGTCATTCATGTAGCTCGTGTAAAAAATTATTTTTGTAATCAAATAAATATTCATTAAATGCCTGCTGTATGCTTCAGAACTGTAGGGAGACAACAAACATATAATATGAAAGAGAAATACAGTTTTAGTCCTTGGAGAAATAAACATTCATGAAAAGTCAATAATATATGTCATAAGGATGGGTGTGATTAATAATTGCCAGGTAAGCTGGGCACAACAGCTCACAATACTAGCACTTTAGGAGGCCAAAGGGGGAGGATCCCTTGAGCTCAGGAGTTTGAGACTAGCCTGAGCAAAATTGAGACCCTGTCTTTACTAAAAATAGAAAAAATTAGCCAGTTGTGTGGTGGGCAGTTGTAGTCCCAGCTACTTAGGACCGGAAGATTGCTTGAGCCCAAGAGTTTGCTGTGAGCTAGGCTAAGGCCATGGTACTCTAACCTGGGGGACAGAGCAAGACTGTCTCCAAAAAAAAAAAAAAAAATCCAGGTAACTGGCAGACCCAGTCAGTTGTCTTAGTTTAAAGGAGGTAGTGAGGATGCTGGGCTGGAATGGTCCAGGAAGGGTTTGCATAAGAGCAAAGAGGCCTTGAGGGATGGGTAGGATTGAACTAGGCAGAAGATTGGGACCATTTATTTGTGCAACATTTGATGAGTACCTTCTTGGTACCAGGCATTGTGCTAAGCGTTGGTGATACAGAATTAAATAGATTCTCCTAGAGTGCTGGCAGTCTAGTGGGGAAGACATTATTATAAATAAAAAATATAACAAATTAGGTACAAAGTATTATTGAAGTTATAAAAAGGGAATTGACTATTTTACTTTGAGGGAAAGCATCACAGAGGATAATGGTTTAAGTTAGTCCTTGAAGGATGAGTAGAATTTCTCCAGACAGAAGATGGGGCTAGAGTAGAGAGAACAGGGCGGGAAGGCATGGTATTTGAAAACAAAGCATGAAATGTGGGCAATAGTGTGTAATGTGCTTACACACATTTGAAGAATGGCAGGAGTGAAGCTGAGAAGCTGAAACTTAACCTAATGAGTAATAGAGCCTCGGGATGATTAAGAACACAAGTTGTGGAGTCCAACTGCCTGAGTTTGAAAATTAGCTCTACCTTCTCACTGTGGACAAAATACTTAGCATCCCAAGCCTTAGTTTTCTCATCTGTAAAATAGAGTTAATAAGATCTTATTGTCGTTTTTTTGTGAATTCATGTAAAGTATGCCCCACAGTGCCTGGCCTGGCACATGAGTACTCAAATCAGTGGTAATCATCACTATTATTATTATTATTGAAGGTTCTAAAGTAGAATAGTGATCTAGTATTTTGGTTTTTTTTGTTGTTGTTGTTACCCAAAATTGAACAAATGTTTTCTTTGGATAATGAGACTATGGGTGATGCATTTACTTTTTCTCTCTTCTATAATACTCAAGTATGCTGAATAGGTATTAAAGTACTGTAGTATTACCAAGAATGTCAGAAGTTTTTATCAATCAAAGTACTTGTAAGTAAAAGAAAATTTTTATTTGAAAAGGATAATTTGTAATTTTTCTTCCATTTTGTAGCTGAAATGTTAGTATTTTTATTTAAATATTCCAATGCATGCCTAACACAGTTTATTCTTACTATTATCTCATTCAATATTTTAATTACACATTTTTCTCCACTATCACGAATTGTGTCTTTTCAGCTGATGGTTCATGACATAGACGTTTATCTTTTGAAATTTTTTCATGTCTTCTAAGGTGAAAAATATTGTTCTCCATTTAACAAACTTTTCTTTAAATGAGTAGTCAGCAAAATGCTATGTTAGTTCACTTAACAGCTCTTTCAAAATATAGTTTTTAAATACAAGGAAGCAGCAAAGGATTTGTAGAAATGGGTTACACATCATCTTTCAGTTCTTCTAATCACATGTGATGGCCAAAGTTGGCTGTTCAGTGTAAGAAGTCTGTTTAACTTTTTTCTTTTTTCCATTATTAGAAGTTAATTGATGATATACAGTTAAACCATTAAAAGAAGCGCATTCCTCAGCTGTGAATCCAGAAATATCTTGACAAGATAGATCCACATCTTGCTGAAAAAGAATACTTACTAAACTTGTTGGTTCACCACTGATAGCAATCATAAGGGCTGTTTTTTGATTCTTATCTGCAACATTCACATCTGCCTGTTTCATCAGAAGAAATTTTGCCATTTCTGCATTATTTTTACTAACAGCAAGTAAAAGTGGAGTATACCCATCCTTATTTTTAGCTTCAAGATTAGCTTTGTGTTGAAGCAACTTTTCAACTAATGAGACACTTTGACCACAGACAGCATAATGCAGAGTATTATGATGAAAAACTACCAGTTTTGGGTCTGCACCACAGTTTAGAAGAACAGTAGTACAGTCCTCCTTTTGGCACTGGACTGCCTTAATCAGTGGAGACCTATTTTCACTATCCAGGACATTTATCTCACATTGTTTCTCAATTAGGAAATATACAATATTTACATGTCCATTAGCACAGGCCAAGTGCAAAGGTTGTTCTATATGCCTTGTCCCGCATGTTCACATCTTGTTTCTTGACCAGGAAGTACTTAGTCAGTTTCTGCAGATCCCCTGCTAAAGTGGCTTTGTGAAGTTTTTTTTTTTTTTTGTAGAGGCAGAGTTTCACTTTATCACCCTTGGTAGAGTGCTGTGGCATCACACAGCTCACAGCAACTCCAACTCTTGGGCTTAGGAAATTCTCTTGCTCAGCCTCACAAGTAGCTGGGACCACAGGCATGAAGTTTCTTTAAGTCTTTGTCTTGAAGGTGGTAGTCCAAGCCCATGGGCAGGTTGGAGGAGGGAAGGCTGGAGGACTCATCCTTCCTCCTCTAGAAGTGGAAAAGCTTCTTCATGGCCGTGCAGGCTGCAGTCCTCAGGTGGAACCAGGTTGTTTCTCCAGTATCTTGGTTTTTGAAAGCTAACTCTGGTTTACTGTGTGGAGCAAATATTAGAGAGGGAGAGGCTTAAAGTAGGTTGCCTAGTTAGAAGATGAATGGAGTAGTCCAAGTGAGAGATGACCAAGGCAGGAATTTAGGGAAAGAGAAAGCAGATAATAAATTCTTAGTAATTCTGGAAAGTAAGTATATTAGCTATATGCCCAAATGATGAAAACAATCATAAGAATAATTTTGCTTTAGGAATTGATTAAATGGGTCAATTGGCAATGGCAATTGGAGGCAAAGATTCGAATGATATGTAAAAGACAAAGAATTGCAGAGGACATTGAAAAAAGATTCAGGTTTTTTTTCTTATTCATTCTTTAGTCATTAAGAAATGACTCCCCCCCCAAAAAAATAAAAGAAACGATCCCAAATTTTTGGTTATGTTAATCTGCCTGTGCTTTGTTTAACCAAAGAGTTAGAATAGAGATTAGATTTTTTTTAGTATACAAGATAAGAACTTGAACTAGCATTATAACAATGGAGATGTAAGAAAATAGAATTTGAAGAACTTGGGAGTCCAGAAAGAGAACAATGATGTGAAAATTTTAAATTTGAGTGACAAAGAATGGTGATACCTTAAGAAAAACCAGGGATGGCGTCTGTGGCTCAAAGGAGTAGGGCGCTGGCCCCATATGCTGGAGGTGGCGGGTTCAAACCCAGCCCCGGCCAAAAAAAAAAAAGAAAAGTAAGCCAGGGGCGGTGTCTGTGGCTCAAGGAGTAGGGCTCCAGCCCCATTTGCCTGGGGTGGTGGGTACCAGCCTGGCCCTGGCTAAAACTGCAAAAAAATAGTAAGCCAGGAAGAGAACTAATTTGGGGGGAGGAAGTATTGTATTTAGGAAACCACCATAAGAAAACAACCACTGGGCTCGGCGCCTGTGGCTCAACAGGCTAAGGCACCAGCCACGTACACCTGAGCTGGCGGGTTCGAATCCAGCCCCCAGGCCCGCCAAACAACAATGACGGCTACAACCAAAAAATAAAAATGGCCAGGGTGTTGTGGCGGGCGCCTGTAGTCCCAGCTACTTGGGAAGCAGAGGCATGAGACTCGCTTGAGCCCAGGAATTGGAGGTTGCTGTGAGCTGTGATGCCAC
This sequence comes from Arctocebus calabarensis, assembly GCA_963573935.1. NCBI lineage: Eukaryota > Metazoa > Chordata > Mammalia > Primates > Lorisidae > Arctocebus > Arctocebus calabarensis. Next base: position 16,747 of record CAUYON010038274.1, read on the forward strand.
GACATTACCCAGGGCGACAGCTTGAGGCTCTGTCTCAAAAAAAAAAAAAAAAACAACCACTGCTTGTGCTCACTTTTAAATTGGAACTAAATGATCAACATGGCTATGTGCAAATGGTAGTAAAATTCAATGAAAATTAAGCAGGGGGCAGGGCTGGGAGGTACGGTAAGTAAATTCACACTTAATGGGAATAGTGCACAATTACAACCTTGATTCCAGCTATACAAAAATAATGCATATAACCAAAATGTTTGTACCCCCATAATGTTCTGAAATTAAATAAATAAATAAATGGTTATGAGACCCAATAGATATCTTAAAGTTTTGAAGACATTGCTATTGGATTTATTGAATCTTAAAGTGTATAGCCAGTCCATGCATCTACTCCTGGCAAGTAAATGGGTTATATTATTCTTCGTGAGGAAGAGCCTTTTGATGACTCCTTTAACTAAAAGAAAGTTGTTGTATTGATATAAAGACAGGTGATTCAGGAGCAGCATTCTAATGACTTCACTTTTTTTTTTTTTTTTTTTTGGTAGAGACAGAGTCTCACTTTATTGCCCTTGGTAGAGTGCCGTGGCTTCACAGCTCACAGCAACCTCCAACTCCTGGGCTTAGGCCATTCTCTTGCCTCAGCCTCCCAAGTAGCTGGGACTACAGGCGCCCGCCACAACGCCCAGTTATTTTTTTGTTTTGCAGTTCGGCCAGGATCGGGTTTGAACCCGCCACCCTCGGTATATGGGGCCAGTGCCCTACTCACTGAGCCACAGGCGCCGCCCTAATGACTTCACTTTTAACCATCATTCTGCTCTTTACTAGTCAGAACACTTTGGGAAGCCACTTACCCATCTCTGACCCTGTTACCTCAATTGTGAAATGGAGGTAAAATCTGCCTGACCAAACTCATAGGGTATCTCTGAAAATCAGGTGGAATTAATTATACATGTGAAAGCACTACATAAACTGTAGATAAGGCACCGTAAAGGTACTGTCATTGCAACATAAACTTAGCATCAAGATACATAAGTATTTTAGAAACTAACTAATAAAATCATAAATTCAGGAAACGGTACCTATGTTTTATTCACAGAGTATATAAAGGTGGCAGACATAAGCTGGTAGGAGACAGACATTTATAGCACAATTTGGTAAGTGCCATAATGCACATGTACATCATGTGCTATGATATAGTACCACAAGGACAGGGGACCATTTGCCTAGGCTGAAAAGATTAGAAAGGTTTTCAAGAATTGTAACACTAAAGACTAGGAGAAGTTTGTCACAAGCTGGAAAATAATGTACCCCAAAACAATAGGGTAGGCAAAGTACAAAGATAAAAAAGTGGATGTAGTTTAAGAAATCAAACTAAGTATCTAGAGTATAGAATATTCCTGGATTGTGAGGTAGTGGCAAAAGATGAAGGAGGAAAAGATGATGCTGGGGTCAGATCATGAAGGGTATGGTAAGGTAAAGAATTTGGATTTTATGTATTTGAGACAAGAGTCTCACTGTGTCATCCTTGGTAGAGTGCTATGGTGTCATAGCTCACAGCAGCCTCAAACTCTTAGGCTTGAGCAATCGTCTTGCCTCAGCCTCCCCAGTAGCTGGGACTACAGGCCTGTGTCAGCTCTCTGGGCTAGTTTTTTTTTTTTTTTTTTTTCCTTTCTATTTTTTTTTTTTTTTGTAAGACAGAATTTATTCACAGAAAAGAAATTTCCTTTCTATTTTTAGTAGAAATGGATTTTGCTCTTGCTTAAGCTGGTCTTGAACTCCTGAGCTTAAGCAATCCACCCATCTCTGACTCCCAGAGTTCTAGGATTACAGGAGTAATTCACTGCACCCAGCCAAAAATTTGCATTTTAAATAATTAAGCCTGCCTTGAAACAGAATTTTGAGATTTGAATTTTAGGAAGAATACTCTGTTGTAGAACACAGGCAAAATTGAAAAAAGATTAGTGATTCCTAGGGGAAAAGTCCTTATTTGGTGTCTCTTGGGGCTAAAGGGACAAAAACAGGGAATTCTTGGCTCTGCGCCTATGGCTCAGGTGGCTAAGATGCCAGCCACATACACCTGAGCTGGCGGGTTCGAATCCAGCCTGGGCCGGGCAAACAACAATGACAGCTGCAAACAAGAAATAGCCGGACGTTTTGGCAGGCACCTGTGGTCCCAGCTACTTGGGGGGCAGAGGCAGGAGAATCGCTTGAGCCCAGGAATTGGAGGTTGCTGTGAGCGGTGATGCCACAGCACTCTACTCAGGGAGACAGCTTGAGGCTCAGTCTCAAACAAAACAAAACCAGGGAATTATTTAAGACTTATTGGCCATGTAGGAGTAAGGAAGAAAGAGGCATCTAGGATAATTACCATATTAATTGGATAGCTGCATTGGTAATGGTTTAGAAGGAAAGATAATACATTCTATTTTGGACAAAGTAAGTTTAGCTATCTATAGAACATTCAAGTGGATATTTGATAGTTTAGTAAGGATCTGGAGTGTAGGGGTGGGATCTAGACTGAAGTTATCTATTTGTGAGTTCTCAAAATACAGTTGCTTGAAACTGTGGTAATGAGTGAGATTTCTAGTTTATAGTGTAGAGGAGCACCAAGGACAGAACCCTATGGCACATGTTGGCATGTAAGGATCAATGAAAGGACTAGAAATTTACAAAATAGGCCCATCAGGGATAACTACCGAAGAGGAAATCCAGGTGAATGATTTCAAGAACCCAAGAAAAGAGAAAGCCACAAGGTAGAAGAATTACAGTAAAAGCCAGATAAATGAAAATCGCAGACCAGGACCAGCTAGTTGGAGACCAGGAATTTGGAGTAGCACTGGGCCATTTTTATGAGTTTTATACTTAGCACTCAGGTTTAAAAGCTAATTTATTCAAGAATTGGGGTTTGCCTAGCAGGTAGTATAGAAGGTTAAAGGGGCAAAACAATTCAGGTTGTTGTTTAAAATAAGTGGGTGAATGGTGGAATAGCTTCAAAATTGTAAGAAGTATGGCACACACCTATAATCCTAGCTGTGCAGTAAGCTAAAGTGGAATGATCACTTGAACATAGGAGTTTGAGGCTGTGGTGAGCTCTGTTCTTCAGCCTGGGCAACAGTGAAACCCTTTTTTTTTTGAGATAGAGTCTCACTATGTCACTCTTGGTAGAGTGCTGTGGCGTCACAGCTCACAGCAACCTCAAATTCTTGGGCTTAAGCAATTCTCTTGCCTCAGCCTCTGAAGTAGCTGAGACTATAGGCACCTGCCACAATACCCTGCTGTTTTTTTGTTGTAGTCGTGAATTGTTCAGCAGGCCTATGCTGAGCTTTGAACCCACCAGCCTCGGTGTATATGGCCAGTGCCCCAATCACTAAGCTATGGGCGCCAAGCCAGAAACCTCATTCCTTAAAAAAAAAATAATTGGAAGAAGTAAAGGTAGCCGAGAAGGAGTTGATAAGGAGGCACTATCTAGTTCTTAAAACAATTAAAGAACAGGTGGAGTAAAAGAATTAAAAAGAGAACATTAGGGAATTTTGACCATGGAGTAGGAGATTGCAGTTCTGGATTTCACAGGCAGAGCAATAATGATGGCCAAGACTGAGGAGTTGAAGTGGAATGAAGCTCAAGCCTCTCAGTTCTTAAGTTTTAGTAGATCACCACGTGGATGTTGACAATGCTGGGACTTAAGAGTGGAGAATGCTTATAAACCAGGAACCTGAATTTAAGATGAATTGTGAGAGATGACTAGAACTTTAATAGATAGCAAGAACAATGATAAACTAGCTAGAAGGTATGAACCTCAAAGGAACAGGCATTTTCCCCCCCTCATCAGAGTGTTGATGTTGGAAGTGGTAATGGGAAGCTAAAATAGTGCTGAAGCCTTCTCTTCTGGGAGTAGTGGAGTGTGGAAAAATGAGCACCATCCTCTTTTGAGAAAGTACTTGAGAAGTTTTGTCTTTCAGGAATGCCAAGATTTAACTAACCTAGAGAGATGACAGCATTCTGTAAAGAGCTAACAATTATATGTGTGTATGTGTGTTGGGGGGGGGGGGGGAAGAGGGTTACATATACATGTATATATACACCTTTTATCTTAAAATAGGAATTTTGGAAGCCTCAGTGTAAAAAGGATTTGGAAGGAAGAGAACAGTAAGAGGGAAATAATGGTGTGAGGGAAAGAGATAGAAAAATTTGCTGAGTATAGGGAGTATATTTTGGACAGTTGCTGAGGATTGAAATGATGGGAAATCTGGAGGTATTAACTGATTTTAGGCATCTGAATGATACTTTGGAGTAGTTATTCACTGGACACAAAGTGCACTCCGCTTGGAGGCCGCTTAAAGGCTAAAAGTTTGCAACCTTTGCTTAGAATTGGAGAACAGGATTACTTACGAGATCTCTACCTCTTCCCCAATCAAGAACAATCAGTCTGTGTTCTTGAATTTTTTTCCAGTTCCCTAAATTAAAATGTTTTTTAGGCCTTGATTTTTAGCTACCTACCATACTTTAAAGTGTAAATAAAAATACCTTGTGAATGTTATTGATTACTATACAGAGACATCGTGCCAAAATTTGAATTAAAAGGGGCTCGGCGCCTGTGGCTCAACGGGCTAAGGTGCCAGCCACGTACACCTGAGCTGGCGGGTTCAAATCCAGCTTTGGCCCACCAAACAACAATGATGGCTGCAACCAAAAAATGGCCGGGTGTTGTGGCAGGCACCTGTAGTCCCAGCTACTTGGGAGGCAGAGGCAAGAGACTCGCTTGAGCCCAGGAATTGGAGTTGCTGTGAGCTGTGATGACACAGCACTCTATCCAGGGTGACAGCTTGAGGCTCTGTCTCAAAAAAAAAAAAAAAAAAATTAAATGGAAAATTTTCAATAGACCAGTTTGATGAAAATGAATGTTACTAAATCATGTTTTCTAGTTCTGGGAAGTTCGTGAATTAGGTGCTTTTACAACTGTTTAGGTTGGTTTAGCTGATCTTCCATTATTAGCCATTTTAATTGTTGACTTTTTACATGTTATTTACATATATGTAGTCCAGGTTTTTCTCTATCACAAATGCAGAAGAGTAGGAAAAATAGTCTGAAAATTAGGAGACAAAAAAATGTTTGGGGAAAGCCTTAGAAAAGCGAGAATAATTGGCTGAAGATAAATTAGAAATTTAAAAAAACCTTTAAAAATTAGAAAACTAGAAGGAAATGCTTTAAATGCCTTAAAAGGTTACTAAACAAAATAGTGGTTGAGAATATTAAAATTTGGTTTTTTTTTTAAAGACAGAATCTCACTCTGTCACCCTGGCTAGAGTGCTATGGCATTATAGCAAACTCTTAGGTTCAAGCCATTCTCTTGCTTCAGCTTCCCGGTAACTGGAACTATAGGCATTTGTCACTACGCCAGTCTAGTTTATCTGTTTTTAGTAGAGAAAGGGGTCTCACTCTTGTTGAGGCTGGTCTCAAACTCCTGAGCTTAAGCAATCTACCTGCCTTAGCCTCCCAGTGTGCTGGGATTAACAGGCATGAGCCATACCTTGCCTGGCCTTTAGTTGCTTTACGTTGAAATGTAAAGGAGCAGTTGATCCTGTATATTTCTAGGCTTTTGTATAATAATTGATAATCACAATTATGACTTACAAGCATCAAGAAAATAGTATATACTGTATGCCCCAAAGTGAGTTTTTTCTCTTAAAACCTTGTTTTTAATCAGAAAAGAGGGAATCACCTTTTGAGTCTATAATTAGAATCTCTTAATTTCTTTCTTTTTTTATTTTGTAAAACAACGTACTATTTGGTAAAGAACCTGAAACTAATTCATTCCAAGTTGATTTTGAATACAAAGAATTTACTTGTTGAATTCAATAAAAAGGGAGCCAAATACATTTAATAGATAATAGTAATTTTTTCTAGGTATATGACATCAGAATTTTGCTTCTGTATCATTGAAAACAGACTTTGTTTGCCATTGTGTTCAACAAATATCACTTAAAAATAGTGCAGTTGGTGATTTCTTATAGAAATAATAAGTATTTTTACTGCAGGAGTGAAGAAGCCAAATACTTCAATATGACAAAATGGGAACTTTTGGATAATTTTGTAGTGATAGTATTTTACACGTATTCAAAAGGTGCTGTCTCTCAGTCAACTTCAATGGAAGTGAAGATGATTTGCTTTCAAAAAGTGTTTTAGAGGTGGCGCCTGTGGCTCAATGAGTAGGGTGCCAGCCCCATATACCAAGGGTGGTGGGTTTAAACCCGCCTCTAGCCAAAGTGCAACAAAAAATAGCCAGGCATTGTGGCGGGCACCTATAGTCCCAGCTACTCAGGAGGCTGAGGTGAGAGAATCGCTTAAGCCCAAGAGCTGGAGATTGCTGTGAGCTGTGATGCCACAGCAACTCTACTGAGGGTGACAAAGTGAGACTCTGTCTCTAAAAAAAAAATAAACAACGTGTTAGCCTCAGGTGCAGTGGCTCACACCTTTAGTCCCTGTTATTCGAGAAACTGAGGATAGTGAGAGCCCAGTGATTTGAGGATACAATGAATTATGATCATGCCATTGTACTCCAGGCTGGGAAACAGCAAGACTCCATCTCTCTCTCTTTTTTTTTTTTTTTTTGCAGTTTTTGGCTGGGGTCAGGTGTGAACCCACCACCTCCAGTATATAGGGCTGGCGTCCTACTGCAGAGCCACAGGCGCTGCCCAAGACTCTATCTCTTTAAAAAAAAAAAAAAATTATCTGTGTGTGTGTGTATACACAATATATATATAGGCCGGACGCAGTGGCTCACACCTGTAATCCTAGCACTTTGGGAGGCTGAGGTGGGTGGATTGCTTGAACTCACGAATTTGAGACCAGCCTGAGCAAAAGTGAGATCCATCTTTACTAAAAATAGAAAAACTGAGGCGAAGGCAGAGCCTGTGGCTCAACGGAGTAGACCACCAGCCCCATATGCCGGAGGTGGCTGGTTCAAACCAGCCTCAGCCAAAAACTACAAAAAAAAAAAAAAGAAAAGAAAAACTGAGGCAAGAGGATCTCTTGAGCCCGAAAGTTGGAGGTTGCTGTGAGCTGTGATGCCACAACACTCTATCCAGGGTGACAGCTTGAAACTCTTGTCTCAAAAAAAAAAAAAAAAAAAAAGTTAATGACTCAAAAAGTGACTCCAATGATAGAGAATGCACTGATGTTGAAGATGTGCAAAAAAATGTTGAATCAAAGTTTTTGTAAAACATGAAGGTAGGAGAAAAGTGAGTATTTCTAAATTATTATGATTTATTGTTATTTTAAGTTTATTTGTGCCATAAAGTTAATTTAAATTTCATAAGTTAACCTTCTGCTGTTTTATCTACACCTATAACAGCTTATATTCAAGTTGGCCAGAAAGTGTTTTTTTGTTCCTGTTAAGAGCATGGTATATCACCTTGTATTTGGGATTTCTTTCTATTTAGGCTTATGTGTTATTAAATTATATTTATTATATCATTTAAGGTGAAGAATATGTAATACATTTTGAGAGTTCTGCCAAAACAATGTTTTAGCTTGAAGAAAAAAAGCTTTTGTTATCCTGAAAGAACTTTTAGTTTTGTGAAACAATTCATTTCTCTAATAATTCTCAACAAAGAACCCGTTTATATAGTTTAATAAAAACTAGTATAATTAGTTTACTATTTTAGAAAACAGCAGTTTAAGAATTAATACCCAATAAATAAAACAAAAACTGCTTTTCAGGCTTTGCTCTTGTTTATCTAGATCCAATGATTGATTTTTATATTCATGTATTATTAGTGACTTATTTTTTATTAATTAAAAATATTACAGCTGTCCCTTTTCCTCCAACACATCGCTTGACATCTGAAGAAGTATTTGATATGGATGGGATACCCAGGGTTGATGTTCTGAAGAACCACTTAGTAAAAGAAGGTCGGGTAGATGAAGAAATTGCACTAAGAATTATCAATGAGGGCGCTGCCATCCTTCGGAGAGAGAAAACCATGATAGAAGTAGAAGCTCCAATTACAGGTATACATATTTATGTGTTAGGTATTATTTTTATTACATTGTTATTTAATTGCTTGGATTTAAAGCTGTTTTGAGTCATACTGTATACTAAATTAAAATTATATGAATATTATCTTGAATTTCCAAATTATTTTCCATACTTTAAAAAAGTTTTTACCTTTTTTCAGTGAATAAATATGATCCTACATACTCTGAGTACAGAAATTAGTCTAATATGTTTTTGTGAAAGTTTCATCAGTTGTGTTGACCATACTTAAGTTTGATTCAACACTTAACTTTGCTCTCAGTTTATTAGGGTCAAATACCTTGATGTCTTATCAGATACCAAAGGTGATCATTTAGAGGTCAACAGAAGGTACTGTGTTAAACTGGAGATTTTAACTGCCATCATTATAATTTTGTCATCTTATGACTTAAACACATTCTTGGCTTCCTTAAAGAGGGAGCTCTATAAATATAAATGAAAATTTGTCACTGACCACAAATTTCGTTATTTCTCTTACATCTTGTTCTAGATCTTGAACACATGAACACTTGGTTATACATCATCCCTATCATGACTCTTTATTTACCACATCCTTCTTAGACATTTCTTGATAGCATTTATAATATCTCTTATGTGAAAAATATTTGACTAAAATTTGTAATTTCAGAGGGTTTTTTTTTCTTATCTAATAATCTTCTTGTTTCAGTGTGTGGTGACATCCATGGCCAATTTTTTGATCTGATGAAACTTTTTGAAGTAGGAGGATCACCTGCTAATACACGATACCTTTTTCTTGGTGATTATGTGGACAGAGGTTATTTTAGTATAGAGGTAATAATCATATACTATCATTTGATATGCTGTTAAGTGTTATAGATGATTTCCATTATTTCCTAGTAAAATAAGTTTCTAAAAGTACTTGTTTTGGGTTTTTTTAATACCTCCATATATTCTGAAGTTTTTAGGAAAATCTGTTCATTCCTCTATCTTTCAGATCATTCAATTAATTTTCTTTGTAAAGCTCTGTTTATATAATTATAAGTGCCATTTTTCCTAGGGGAAATTATGAACAAACTGAAGGGTCTTAATTGTCCTGTTGCCTACTAGTCTTAAGAAACTAATGCTATTTATCTCTCTTGCCCCAATGGCCTTAAACCATATGAAAAAAGATTAATCAAATTCTCCCTGATTAAATAAAACATATTATGGTTTTTTTGAACTACTTGAGCCCTAGTGCTTTTATTCCTTGTTACATATCTGTTAAGACCCAAGTATAGGGCAGCGCTTGTGGCTCAAAGGAGTGGGGCACTGGCCCCATATGCTGGAGGTGGTGGGTTTGAACCCAGCCCCAGCCAAAAACTGCAAAAAAAAAAAAAAAAGACCCAAGTATATCATATGAATCTTTGCATATTTTGAAAGTATGAATGTGTTTAAAAAACTTAAAAGACAAAATTAGTTATTGTTCATCAGTTAACAGTAGATGGTTCTTTTTGCTCCTTTTTCTTCTTAATTATATAAGTAAAATATATATACAGAACAATCCGCATTTTGTAACATATGCATCTTTTTAAAAATGAATATGGGACCATATTATAATATGGTTTTATAACCTGCTTTTTCATACATCCCTGCATGGTAAATGTCTTTCAAAGTCAGCAAACATAAATTTATAGCATTTTTAATAGCCACATTGTTTTTTTATCACGTGAACAAACCATAATAAGTCAATTCCTTGTTGTTGGTCACTTAAGGTGTTCCCAGTTTTTTGCCATTACAAATGATGCTTCAGTGAGTCATGTTATTCGTACATCTTTGCATACTTGCCTGCTTATTTCTGTACCACAGATTCCTAGAGATAGAATGGCTAGGTCAAATCTCTATCAATAGATACTTAAATTGCACATTTAATATGTGCCAAGCATGATGTAACATGTATTAATTTGTTCTCACAACAATGTTATGAGGTGTGTATTGTTATTTTATCCATTTTATAGGTGATGAACCTGAGGCTTGCTTGAAGAGTTTAAGTAACTTGTCCAGGGTTATATTATTAGTAAGCAGCACAGCCAGGTGATGGTACTTTTAATTTTAAATACCTTTCCTAGTAGATATTGAAGCCTTACCTAGTAAATTTTCTTTTTTCTTTTTCTTTCTTTTTTTTGAGGCAGAGTCTCACTTTGTTGCCCTTGGTAGAGTGCTGTGGCATCACAGCTCACAGCAACCTCAAACTCTTGGGCTTAAGCTATTCTCTAGCCTCAGCCTCCCAAGTAACTGGGACTATAGGCTCCCACAACAATGCCTTGGCTATTTTTTAATTGTTGCAGTTGTCGTTGTTTAGCTGGCGCAAGCTGGGCTCAAACTTGTCAGCCTGGGTGTATGTGGCCAGTGCCCTATACGCTGAGCTATGAGTGCCACCTTTACCTAGTAAATTTTCATGCTGGTTACTGTTGTTTATAAAGTCTTCTCCAGCGATTTCAGTATACCTTTATTTCTGATGTGTAGTAGGACTCCTATTGTGAAAGAGAGTTCTAGATTCTATCTATCCTTCTTCCCTTAGGAATTTTATTTTTCTGAGTTCTTTTTCTTACTATTCATGGTTTGATTATCAGCCCTCTCAGTTTTCCCTGTATTATCTCAGGGCTTCAAAGACAATTAGAAAATTGTCCTTCTTGGCTCGGCCCCTGTAGCTCAACGGGCTAAGGCACCAGCCATGTACACCTGAGCTGGCAGGTTCGAATCCAGCCGGGGCCCGCCAAACAACAATGACGGCTGCAACCAAAAAATGGCCAGGCGTTGTGGCGGGCGCCTGTGGTCCCAGCTACTTGGGAGGTGGAGGCAAGAGACTCTCTTGAGCCCAGGAATTGGAGGTTGCTATGAGCAGTAATGCCATGACTCTCTATCCAGGGTGACAGCTTGAGGCTCTGTCTCAAAAAAAAAAGAAAAGAAAAGAAAATTGTCCTTCTTAACA
>CAUYON010038275.1:0-12547 GCA_963573935.1 Arctocebus calabarensis
TGTCACCCTGGATAGAGTGCTGTGACATCACAGCTCACAGCAACCTCCAATTCCTGGGCTCAAGCGAGTCTCTTGCCTCTGCCTCCCAAGTAGCTGGGACTACAGGCGCCCGCCACAACACCCGGCCATTTTTTGGTTGCAGCCGTCATTGTTGTTTGGTGGGTCGGGCTGGATTCGAACCTGCCAGCTCAGGTGTACATGGCTGGCGCCTTAGCCTATTGAGCCACAGGCGCCGAGCCGAGAAGTTTTACTATATCAAAAACAATACAAAAATGGAATACCTATAATTTCTAAATGTGGATGTCATTAGAGAAGTTGCCTGATTACACTATTGCAAAGTGGCTCTGTTTTCATTTTAAAGACGTGGACAGATACGTGTTTTTTTTGTTCTTAGTTTGTAAGAACTCCATACATTTGGAGTGGAGTTGGCGTGCGGTGAAACCTACACTATTTACTTGGTCATTCATCATACATTTGATCAGCTGCCTTTACTGCCCTAACATTTTTCAGATAAAAGCAGGAAATCTTGTTTCTTTTTCTTTTCCAAGTCTTTATGCCAAGTCTTTTTGTTATTCTAGAGTTAAAAAACAGTCTTGAAATCCAAAAATTCCACGTGAGGTAAACCATAATAAAGCCTCGCCTTGGGATGAAGAAGGCAGGCATGGCCCCGTGGGCCAGCAGTATTTTTTTTTTTTTTTCTTTGAGACAGACTTCTCATTTTGTTGTCCTCAGTAGAGTGCTATGCCATCATAGCTCACAGCAACCTCAGACTCTTGGGCTCAAGTGATCCTCTTGCCTCAGCCTCCCGAGTAGCTGGGACTACAGGTGCCCACCACGATGCCTGGCTATATTTTAGAGATGGGGTCTCGCTCTGGCTCAGGCTGGGCTCGAACCCATGAGCTCAGGTAATCACCTGCCTTGGCCTCCCATAGTGCTAGGATTGCAGCTGTGAGCCCCCACACCTGGGCTCAACAGTATTACCTAAAGGTTCAGAATGGCCACCAAATGTGGTAGCTCACACCTATAATCCTAGCATTCTTGCATTCTTCACCTTTGGAAGATCACTTGAGCCCAGGAGTTTGAGGTTGTTAAGATGATATCATTGCACTCTAGTCTGGGCAATAGAGCAAAACCTCATCTCAAGAAAAAAGACAGGAGAAATGATTGCAATTTATTGTTAAATTTAACAGTCAAGGTATACAACTATACAGAAATATTTGTTTAAAATTTACATTTAGGCTTGATGCCTATAGCTCAGTGGTTAGGGTGCCAGCCACATACACCGGACCTGACAGTTCCAGCCCAGCCCAGGCCTGCTAAAAACAACGACAACTATGACAAAAAAATAGCCCGGTGTTGCAGTACGCACCTGTAGCCGCAGCTACTTGGGAGGCTTAGGCAAGGGAATCACTTAAGCCCAAGAGTTTGAGGTTGCCGTGAGCTGTGACCCCCCCACCCCCAGCATTCTACCAAAGGTGACATAATGAGACTCCGTATCAAAAAAAATAAAGTTTACATTTTTAAAAAATTTCCTGTGCATATATAGGACAAAGGGATACAAGGCGTTAACATGTATGTTATATCACAGTGATTCAGTCATGTATCACCGAGTGATGGGGGTGACAGTCTTAGAAGCGTAGCATTCCACGGTTCCGCTGTTCTTTGGCCATCACGGAGCTTCCTTACAGACCTAGAGGGTATAGATTCTGCTGTGCACGGAGGCTACCTGGTGCAGCCTGTGGTTCCTGGGCGGCCTCTAATATGTGTTGCCCCTTCCCCTTGATTCTGTTAATTACCTGTTCAAAAATGTTGGGCAGCACCTGTGGCTCAAAGGAGTAGGGTGCCGACCCCATATACCAGAGGTGGAGGCTTCAAACCCGGCCTCCGGCCAAAACTGCAACAACAACAACAATAACAAAAACAATGTAGACATACCGTTGCTGTGATACAGTCAAAGAGGGCAGGGGAATTAGAATCAGAAAACTTGGGTTCACAGTCTGGCTTTGGCTTTAATACTCGTTCTGTGGGCTGGGGCAATCTAGTAACTTGTAACTGGTCTGTGAACCGCAGCTCTCTGTGTGTGAAACGTGGGTGTGGGAAGCTTTCTCCTAACCTGTTAGGGACCATGAAGGTGATGGAATAGACACCATGTTTTCTCACCACTGGGTCGGTGAGGAACCTTAGTATAACCCTTTCAGTGCTGCTGAACATACTGATAATGGAAAAACAAGCAGGACCACTCTGGTTTTTCTGGCTTGTAAACCAAAAACCAAAGTTTTCAGCACCCAAAGCTGTGCTTATCCGGAGAGGTCAAGAATGTTTCTGCAGTGTAGGACAGCGTCCGATCCCTCATGCTGTCTTGGGTGATGACATGGTTTGGTTTGGGTTTGGTTGTTTACAGGGCCGGTTATACTTACTGTGCTGAGTTCCTGCTGGCTGGAGGTAGTTCCTCAGGGCTGTTAGGAACTCGACTTGTTCTTCTAATAGCTGAGCCCTGACCGATCGGAGCAGTGTGCCTGTCCCATAGCCTGGGAAGACGTCCAAGCATGGCACTTGCCCTGGGCTCCAGCTCCTCCTCACCAGATCGGTTTGGAGTTAGTAGTTTCTTTCTTTCTTTCTTTTTGATTCAGAGTCTCACTTTCTCGCTCTTAATAACACCGTGGCATCACAGCTCACAGCAACCTCAAACTCTTGGGTTGAAGTGATTCTCTTGCTTTAGCTTCCCAAGTAGCTGGGACTCCAGGTGCCCACCACACTCCCAGCTATTTTTAGAGACAAGTTCTCGCTCTGGTCTCAAATGTGAGCTCGGGCAATCTGCCTGCCTCGGCCTCCCTGGTGCTGAGATTATAGGCATGGTCACCGCGCTCCACAGTAGTTTGTTTCTTTCTTTTTTTTTTTTTCTTTTTGGTGACAGAATCTCACTGTGTCACCCTGGGGAGAGTGCGACACATCATCACAGCTCACAGCAACCTCAAACTCGGGCTCAAGTGACCCCCTTGCCCCAGCCTCCCTTGTAGCTCTGACTACAGGTGCCTGGCACAATGCCTACCCAGTTTTGGTTTTTAGAGATGGGGTTTTGCTCTTGCTCAGGCTGGTGTGGAACTAGTGAGGTCAAGTGATCAGCTTGCTTCGGCCTCCCACTGCGCCCAGCTGGAGTCAGTAGTTTCTAAATGGTGGCGGTGAGGCCTCGGCTCTAGCCCTTAGCATTCTAGATCCAGATTACTAAAGTAATCTTCCTTGTTTTTCTTCCTCATGAGAACATTTTCTGGAATTTTCATCTCACCTTATCTGTTCTTCTGTAAAACACATCTTCAGGGCTCATTTTCTAGTTCCCAGACGGTCAGAACCTACTATATGCAGGGGCCCAGGAGCCTCTGCCCTGCAACCAGAGGCTCAGAGAAGGCGCAGAGGGACCAGAAGAAAACCTGATGGTGTCCTTCGACTATTTGAAACTGCCTGTGACTCTTGGCCAGACTTGGGCTCATTTTCTTGGCCTACACAGCCCAGCCTGCCGGGTGCCCGCCCTGTACCTCACGGACTTACACTTCTAGGGACTCGGTAACCCCTGCACTTTGGCTTTGGGTTTCCTTGCCAATGCTCTGCTGAGAATTTCTCCTTGACTTAACAAAATTAACAAAAAACCCTTGGTGAAGGTAGAGCTGTAGGAAGGAAGTAGGTCACCGTTAGAGCAGTGGTTCTCACCCTGTGGGTCGCGACCCCTTTGGGCGTCGAAAGACCCTTCCACGGGGGTCGCCTAAGACCATCCTGCATATGAGATATTTACATGACGATTCATAACAGTGGCAAAATTGCAGTTATGAAGTAGCAACGAAAATAATGGTGTGGTTGGGGGTCACCACAACAGGAGGAACTGTATTAAAGGGTCGCAGCATTAGGAAGGTTGAGAACCACTGTGTTAGAGGAAGTAGTTTATGTCTGGAACATATGTTCTCTGATTTTTGTGGGTATTCTGTTCCAGAAACAAAGAAAAATAGGGCTAAGATGAGAGGAAGGCTTTGCACTGTTAGGGCCGTCCACAGTGGGGGGCTGGAGAAGCTCCTGTGGTCTGACAGCTCTTGCAAACCCTCCAGCCGTTTCACTGTGGTCCTAAGGACCCAGAGACTTGAAGAAGGTCAGCTGAGAATGGATGGGCATCCTAGGGGCCAGAGGAGTGTGCTGGTGGCTGACACTGCCTCTGCTTGTTGAACTCTGATGACCTGAGGCTGCTGAAGAGGCTTCCCCTTGTCCAGCACCTGAAGAAGTGCCTTCTGGATTTGACGGTGCATTACTGAGTGCCGTGGTCACCCTTGAGGCTGGGTGGGACACTCACCTCTTTTCTATGGTCAGCTTGACACCTGCTCCCATCTGCCCTGTGGCACCTTGACTTATTAAAACATGGTCACTAACCTAGAGAATGAAGGAGCTAAGGAAATTTTGCCCCCAAATACAACTCCTTGGTATAAAGAATATTTTGAATTAAAGGCCATTCATAATCAGGAGGCATTGAAAGAGGCCTTTCCTCTATCTTCATAAAACCTGAGTAACCTGACTGAGAATCAGCAGGGGCTGCTGGCTTCCTTATAATATACGAATGCACCTGGCCCCAAGGCCATTTGAAGCAGCACTTCTGTCTCTGAGGTTAATTTACAAATCAGTCTGTTTCCACCCATCTACACATATCCCCCCTTCTCTTCCAAAAGGCATCCAGAGAGGTCTCTGACCATCACTGAGACCTCGGGTGATCATACTTGTGGTTGCCCCCATGCGTATGGTATTTGAAAACAAACCTTTCTCTTATTAATCTACCTTAATTGTGAGTTGATCTTTCAGCAAGCTAACCAAGGGAAAAGGACAGATTTTGGCCGTGATCCCTACAAGATCAACTAAGATTGATATAAAAGTTAAGCTAGATATAAATCTATATTAGGTTCTTGGTGTATATTAACTAATTTAATCCTTATGACAACCCAGTGGGCTTGGTGCTACTTTAAAGGTGAACCTTTAAGGACAAGAAAACAGAAAAATAAAGGTTCAGTTCCACAAAACGCCCTCCACTTCAAGCACAGGTAGTAGCCCCCAGGTCACCCACAGTTTCTGTCCGACTTGGCTACAAGTGGAAGACTTTTATGATCCCCTTCTTGAGCTTAATAATTTGCTAGAATGACGCACAGAATCTAGGAAGACCGTTTACTTACTAAACTGCCAGTTTATTGTGAAGGATATGTGCGTTGAAGGATATAAATGAACAAGTAAATGAAGACATATATAGGGCTGGGTCTGGACAGTAGAGCTGGGTGTGCCGCCCTCCGGCACGTGAATGTGCTCTTGTTTACTAACCCGAAAGCTCCCTGAATTCGTCCTCAGGGATTTTTGTGCAGGACTCATTACATAGGCATGATTGATTAAATCACTGGCTGTTGGTGATCACCTTAACCTTCAACCCTTCTCCTCCCCTCCAGGGGGATGGGTATTGAAAATTCCAACCTTTTAATCACTTGGTTGGTTCCCCTGGCGCTTCGCTCCCCCCTCCTGTGGTTACCCAGTGGCCCTCCATAAAATCCCTCTTTAACTTAAACTCAGGTGTGGTTGAAAAGGGGCTTGTTACAAAAAACAAAAAGTACTTCTTTCACCTTTCTTGGCCTGGAGCTCCAGAAGTATTTGGTGTTTCAGGACAAAAGACCAAACAGTTTAACAAGAGATAAGCTGTAAGCCAGGAACCGTGGGGTATGACCAAAATATGTCTTTCTTATTATATCAAAACTATACTTTGGTATTTCTGTATTTTTCATTTTCCTGTTTTGAGTTGAGAGGTCACAACATTTTGTCAGTGACAAAATTTTTTTCAGGCGATTGGTCAGGATTTGTTGACTGGAAGTAACATCAACCCAGCCTAAACTAGTTGAGGCCAAAAGTGGAATCTGTGGCTTACATAACCAGACCAAGAGAAGGATGCAGGCATGCTGGTTTCTGGCACCCATGAAGCCCAGGCTCTGCGTCCACCTCGGCCACTCCTTTGGTGTCCTTTTTGCTCTCTTGAGCTGTTCTTTGCGGCTCAGTAGGAAACAGCGTCCACTGCTGGGGGTCGGGGGTGGGAGGGTCCTGGTGTGATTACTCGGCTGAGCTAGAAAGTTCAACTGAGGCAGGTAGTTATTGAAAGCAAAAGTGAGTAGAAACTGAAAATGAAACTGGAGCAGCAGGGGCAGCTTGAATAGAAAGTAAAAGTAACCTTCGTAAGTTTCATTGTGCCAAAGAGAAATTTTACTTAGGAAGAACCCAGAGTTTAGAGCACCTCAGAGTTGGAAGTGGGTCCCTCTCGTGAGGGCGGTGGGAGAGGCCTATGCACAGGCCAGCAGGGCCATAAACACCATCTCTGAGATTGGCTGCAAGTCTCTCCTGGCCTCTCTGTGCTTCTAGTAGTAGTGCCCTTTTCTAGTGGTGATTAATTGTGTCTTTCTATTGGTCATTAATTGTGTCTTTCTTTTTTTCTTTTCTTTTCTTTTTTTTCCTTGGAAGAGTGCTGTAGCGTCACAGCTCACAGTAACCTCCAGCTCTTGGGCTTAGACTTTGATTCCCAGCCTCAGCCTCCCGCGTAGCTGGGACTACAGGCACCTGCCACAATGCCCGGCTGTTTTTTGTTGCAGTGTGTCTGGCGCTGGGTTGGAACCCGCCACCCTCGGTATTTGGGGCCGGTGCCCTACCGTTGTATCTTTCTGTTGGTCATTTCTTACCTAGGTCACGCAGATTCTTAGGGACGGGCCAGGCTTTTTTCTCTGCTCCCCTTGAAGCCCCTTTCTTAGTGAACATTCTCATCTACCAATCGCTTCTAGCCTCACATTTTATAGTGTCATCAATGGAGAGCCTTTTAATTCTAATTTGGGGAGTCCCCAGAAAGAACCAAGATGGGCCTGCCTTAGAACACTTGCCTGGCCCAGTGGGCAGTGGGTGGCCTCTAGGGTGGGCAGTAATGTCTGCAGAACTGGGTGGTTGGAAGGGAGGGGAACAGCTCTCAGCGGAAGGGAGGGTGCGGGACAGAACAATAGTTTCCCTTGTCCTGGGGTTTCAAATGTTTCATCTTAAGAATTTGTGTGTAATGACAGCTATTATTTCTAATCTCATCTTGAGGCAGAAATTTTCCATTTACTGTGTTTGCTGGGAGAAGAATAAATAACTTGTGGGGAAACTTCAACAAGGTTTGACATGGGGCTTCCCAGTTGACCCTTTATGCAATCTGCCTAAGAGACATTTCATTACTTAGTATTGCTGGTCATTTCTCACTCTACCCAAGAGTTTCACTGTTACCACTGTTCTGTTTTTGCATGCCAGTGGTAACATCATTGCATCCTATGTTGTGTTTATATTTCATCAGCTGTGTATTGGGCAAGTCACCCACCCTTATGGGTCTCAATTTTTTCACCTGTTAGGGTAAGCTGACTGTTATAACAAACCAAAATATATAGTCTCAAACTTGAGAGAAGTTTCTTAGTCACATAAAATTTAAAATAGGTGTTCTTGATCAGTGCTAGACTCTAAGTGGTGATTCGGGGACCAAAGCGCCTTTCATCTGTGGCTCTGCCATCTTAACACATGGTTGCTACTATCACCATGTCTGTCTGGAAAAAAGTGTAGAGGGTCATGGCAAGAGAGTTTTAAGTATCAAATCTGGAAGTGGTCTGTATCCGTTTGTGCACATTCCTTTGGCCACGTGGTGACTGGGAAATACGATCAAGCTGTGTGCCCAGGAAGAAGAGGAACTGGGTTTGAGCAGTCAACTAGTCTCTGACACACTTCTTTGGCGACATTTCTTCCTCTTCCCCCTTTTCCCTTCCCCATGCATGGCACTTGTAAAGTTTGGGTGGAATTGAGCCCGCTCCCAGTTCCAGGCTGGGCACCGGCATCCTCCTTATTAGTTCAGTAATAGATGTATAACCCAGGCCTGAGGCAGGAAGGACATGGAATTCCTCTGGTCCTTGTCACTAGTTCAGGGGAGGCATATGATAGGAACTGTCGCAGTCAGCTGGGTGAAGCTACCACCCTCACCCAACCCTCCACGAGGACAAAGCCAACTCATGGGTGAGAATGACAGGGCCACAGAGCTGGAGCTGCTGAACCTTTCCTGAAGCCGGTGAGATCTGACTCTGGACTTGACATCAGCATGTAAACCTGTAAACCCACTTTATCTTGTAACGATTGAGGTTAATTTTCTTGCAACCTGTGGGGTTAGAAATCCCCACATGTATGTCTCATGTACTCCTCATTTGAGTAAGCCACTAATGGGTTAAACTGGCTTTTGCCTTCACAGAAAAAGCAATAGATTTGGGCAACCCTGAGGCAAACACAAAGACTGTTTTCTGGTTATCTGGGAACAGATACTTTGAAGTTTTTTCAGCCATTGTCTCCTAGGTTCTTGCCTGGAGGCTTGGTCCAGAGGTTGACAAAATGTCTTTACATTTTGTCAAATGCCTAAAGATCTTAGCACTGTGAAGAAACAAAGTCAAAGACCCATTTAAGGTTAACTTGTTAAGTACGGGAGGAAATAGTTCTCCTACAGCTCTGTCTCTCTCTTATTTTATGTAGATTTTTTAAGACTTAAAAGTAGAAGAGTGTTTTGCTGTTTTCTGGGACAGGATATCTGCCACTTAAGTTTAAAGTCAAATAATGAATATTGTAAATCACAGATTTAAGTGTGCACATGACTGCAAAAGTATATAAGGTAGTGAGAAATAAAGTTAAGCAGCTATTTGCCACAAAAGAGCTTGTAGCCTGCTTCTTGTGCTCTTAACATTGCATTGCGGATCTACACCTGAGGGAAAGCTATAGCCCCTCGCGTCTCCGGTCACGCAACAATAACATTAATAGAATGAAAGCTAGAAAGCACATAGTATCTCTGTAAACTCCAAAGAGTATTTGACCAGGCTCAACATCCATTCATTATTTAATAAAGTCAATGAAATAACTATAGAAGGAACTCACCTCAAAATGATAAAGGCTGTTTTTGAAAAGCCCACAGCTAACATCATAACGGTGGGGAAAACTGAAAACCTTTCCTCTGAGATTTGGTACAAGGTAAAGATGCCCACCCTCACCACTTCCACTCAACATAACAGTAGAAATTTTTTTTTTTTGTAGTTTTTGGTCGGGGCTGGGTTTGAACCCACCACCTCTGGGATATGGGGCTGGCACCTTATTCCTTGAGCCATGGGTGCCACCCAGCACTAGAAATTCTAACAAGAGCAATTAGACAAGAAAAAGAAATCAAAGGCATCTTTCAAAATTGGAAATAAAGAAATAAAAATTATGTCTGCAGATGGCATCACCCTATATTTAGAAACCCTAAAGGCTTCATAAAACAATGGTGAGAATGAATAAATATAGTAAAATTACAGGACACAAAAATATTTTGCCATTTTTAATTTATCGAGCATTTACTTGGTCCTGGGAACAGTACCTGGCATACTATGCACATTATGTCATTCAATTTATCGAGTAGATACTACTATTTGCATTTTAAATATCAGAAAGAAATGAGACTTAAGGTCTCAAAATTGGTAATTAGGTTGGCTGAAATTAAAATAGCTATTAATAGCTATTTTCATTAAGTTATTCTAACTGAATGGGCTCTAAAATATTCAGTGACTAGCAAATTCCCTTCTTTGATGGAGTGAGCTCAATGCTACTACTTTTTACTTTTTTATTAGATCATAATTGTGTACATTGCTGCATTTATGGGGTACAATGTGCTAATTTTATATACCATTTGGAATGTTTACATCTACTATTAATATATTTGATGTTTACCCCTGCAATATGCACAGCAGGTGAGGTCCGCCGATTACCCTCCCACCACCAATCTATCCCCCCCCCGCCCCTCCCCTTGCCCTCCTCTTGTCTCCTTTCTGGGCTATAATTGTGCTGTTGATCCTGCAATTCCTCTACAAGGTATATATCCAGATGACCAAAAATCACTTTACAACAAAGACATTTGCACAAGAACATTTATTACAACCCAATTCATAATTGCCAAGTCATGGAAGCAACCCAAGTGCCCATCAACGCATGAAGAGATTAACAAACCATGGTATATGTATACCATGGACTACTATACAGCCATAAAAAAAGATGGAAACTTTACCACTTTTATGTTTACATGGATGGAGCTGGATCATATTCTTCTTAGTAAAGTATTTCAAGAATGGAAAAAATACCCAATGTACTCAGTACTATTATGAAATCAACACATAATCACCTACACTTTCATACGAAAGATACAACAAAACTAACTTAACAAAAATCAGTACATGTCTTTACACCAACAACAAACTATGCAAAGAGGAAACCAAGAAAACAATCCCACTCTGAGGTGATGGCTACCCCAATAAGGCTGATCATTGTATGTTGTATGCACATATCAAAATATGGCATGTTCCCCCCAAATATGCACAATTGTTCTATACGAATAAAAAGAAAATCAATCTCATTTACAATAGCAACAAAAAGAAGAAAATATTTAGAGTAAATGTAACCAATGAAGTGACAGATCTGGAAAATGTACAACACAGAAAAAAGAAACAAAGATGTAAAAAGTTAAGTTGTTGCTCATATTAGCCCAGTCCTCAACTCCACAAAACATAACATGCTGCCCCTAGTTATGTAAAAAAGTAACTTGCTTCTGGGGGTTAGACATCCCAGAGAGTGTCTGGGAGGGCCCAAGAATTAGGCAAGTAGGCTCAGAGACAAAGCAAGAGGAAAACCATGCAGACACCACTGCTGCATCTACAGGTATTGAGGGTGCAAAGAACCAGAGGAAATCAGGCTGCCCACGGGTTTAGTCACCTCAGCTCACACTGCCAAGCCCAGGTATACAAGGTCACATCTAGTTCAGATATGCCAGCCAGCATCCACTTCATGCCCCAAGAGACATTTGGTCAAGACGAGGGACATCTTTGGTTGTGACAGCTGTGGAAGGGGCAATACTTCACCCACTTAGGCAGGGGCCAGGGATACTTCTCAGTACACAGGACAGCCCTTCCCACAGGGAAGGGTCTGGCCCTACATGTCCAAGGCACCAAGCTCCAGAAACACACATGTAGACTCTATACTGTGAAGAGCTAAAAGCTTCTTTATATGAATGTCCACATTCCTGGGCCTCTTCCTCAAGCCTGGGTCTCTTTTAGGAGTTTACAGTCCAACAGCATTTTTTTCCTTTTGCCAATGAACATGCTGATGCTTGGAAGAACAGCAGCAACTAGAAGTCAGGGAAGGAACGTGCAGTGGCCAGCTATATGAGCATTCAGTGGTGGCTGTGGTCAAAGTCTCAGCAGGGACTAAATGAGTGGTTCTCAACCTGTCAGTCATGACCTCTTTGTAACAATGAAAATACATCTTGCATATCAGATATTTACATTATGATTCATAACAATAGCAAAATTACAGTTATAAAGTAGCAATGAAAATAATTTTATGGTTGGGGGAGCACTACAACATGAGGAACTATATTAAAGGGTCACTGCATTAGGAAGGTTGAAAAGCAATGGCCTAGATCTTTCACTGAGCCACAAGCAGAACCTTCCCTTCTGATCTCCCATAAGTTTCAGAACCTCCACTGGGTTTGATGTCCAACCAGAACCTGGAGTTGCCCCTACGGCCCTTCACCAAGATCCTTTGTGCAAGTTCTAAAAAAGCATCATCTTTGAAAAAAACAAGACCTCCTGCCTCAGCAACCATAGTTCAGTGGTTACGGCACTGGCCATATACACCAGGGCTGGCAGTTTCAAACCCAGGCCTGCTAAACAATGACAACTACAACAACAACAGCAAAACCCAGGCCTGCTAAACAATGACAACTAAAACAACAACAACAAAAAAAAAATAGCTGGAAGTTGTAGCGGGCGCCTGTAGTCCTAGCTACTTGGGAGGCTGAGGCAAGAGAATCACTTAAGCCCAAGAGTTTGAGGTTATTGTGAGTTGTGATACCACTGCACTCTACTGAGGGCAACTCAGTGAGACTGTCTCAAGGAGAAAACTACTAAATGCAGAACACAAATGTTTTCACACAGTAAATGAGAAAATCCCACAAATGTTAAGTTGAATAGGAGGATGAAATTATCTTAGATTGTATATGAAGCCCGCACACTGTACTCCATGATTGAACTAATGTACACAGTTATGATTCAATAAAAAAAAAAGAAAGATAAGACCTCCTATATGCAAGGTTTGGCTACAGCAAAAGCTAACAAAGAACAAAAGTTGTAAAAGTTTAGTGTTTCTTAAGCAAACAGTGTTTATAAAAGTCTACAGTCATGTTTAGCAACATCCTAAACATTTATATTCACTTATTGCTCACTGATACACCCAGAGCAACTTCCAATACTGTCAGCTCCACACATGGTAAGTGCCCTCCACAGACATACTATTTTTTTTTTTTTGAGACAGAGCCTCAAGCTGTCACCCTGAATAGAGTGCTGTGGCATCACATCTCACAGCAACCTCCAATTTCTGGGCTCAAGAGAGTCTCCAGCCTCTGCCTCCCAAGTAGCTGGGACTATAGGCT
>CAUYON010038277.1:0-32875 GCA_963573935.1 Arctocebus calabarensis
CACCCTGGATAGAGTGCTGTGGCATCACAGCTCACAGCAACCTCCAATTCCTGGGCTCAAGCGAGTCTCTTGCCTCTGCCTCCCAAGTAGCTGGGATTACAGGCGCCCGCCACAACGCCTGGCCATTTTTTGGTTGCAGCCGTCATTGTTGTTTGGCGGGCCCTGGGGCTGGATTCGAACCCACCAGCTCAGGTGTATGTGGCTGGTGCCTTAGCCCGTTGAGCCACAGGCGCCGAGCCACTAATCTTTGTCTTAGTTGGTGTATTTGACTATTTACATTATTGATATGTTAGTCTGTCACTTAATTTGTATTCTTTTTGTTTCCTCTATTCTTTATTTCTATTTTCTGTTTTCTGCCATTCAATGGGTAACTTGTTCCTTAATCTAGGTATATTATGCTAGGTATACTTTCCTCTTTTTTGGTAGCCCAAGATTCCTTCTTTTATTTTCTTAATTCATTTTAAGAACTTCCTTTAGCCATTATTTTATAGTAGTTATGTTGATGACAGATTCTCTAAGTTTTCCTTCCTCTGAGATGTCTTGATTTCCCCTTCATTTCTGAAGGATATTTTCCCTGGATATTGGTTGAATTTTGTGGTTTCAAAGTTATTTTCTTTCAGGACTTGAAAAAAGGTGCCATTCCTTTCTGGCCACCATAGTCTTTTTTTTTTTTTTTTTGAGACAGAGCCTCAAGCTGTCACCCTGGATAGAGTGCTGTGGCAACACAGCTCACAGCAACCTCCAATTCCTGGACTCAAGCTAGTTTCCTGCCTCCACTTCCCAAGTAGCTGGGACCACAGGCACCTGCCACAATGCCCCCGCCATTTTTTGGTTGCAGCCGTCATTGTTGTTTGGCGGGCTGGGCTGGATTCGAACCCGCCAGCTCAGGTGTACATGGCTGGTGCCTTAGCCCATTGAGCCACAGGCGCCGAGCCACCACCATAGTCTTTGATAAGAAATCTGCCATCATTCAAAATGTTTTTCTCTTATAGCTACCATTGCTTTCTCAATTGTATTTTTGTCTTCAGTTTTCAAAAGTTTGATTATAATGTATCCTGTTAGGGATTTTGTTGGCTTTATCTTATTTGGGGCTCACCTACTGCTTTAATCTGCAAATTTATGTCTTTTGGTAAACTTCTATAGTTTTCAGCCATTATTTCCTCAAGTGCTTTTTTAGCCCTATCTTCTTACTTCTTATCTGTGATGACAGGGATGTTAGCTCTTTTATTATAATTTCACATGCCAATGAGATTCTATTTGTTTTTTAAAGTCTATTTTCTCTTTGTTCTTCAGATTAGGTAAGTGCTATTGTTCTATCTTCGTTTGTTCTTTCCTCTATCATCTGCATTCTGCTGCTGCACCCATCCATTGAGTTTTTTATTTTAGTTGTTGTATTTTTCAGTTCTAAAATTTCCATTTGGTTTTAATTTATATTTTCTCTTTGCTGAGAGTTTCTATTTTTTCATTTGTTTCAAGTGTGTTTGCAATTGCTTATTGATGCAATTCATGGTGGCTGCTTATAAAACTCCTTGACAGATAATTCTAACATCTATGTTATCTCAGTGTTGGTGCTTACTGATTGTCTTTTCTCATTAAAGTTGAGATTTTCATGGCCCTTGTTATAATACAAGATTTTTTTTGTCTAGAGACAGTCTCACTCTGTCACCCTGCCATGGCATCATAGCTCACAGCAACCTTAAACTCTTGGGATCAAACAATCCTCTTGCTTCAGCTTCCTAAGTAGCTGGGACTACAGGCACCTTCCAGAGTACTGGCCTGGTTTTCCTATTTTTTCAGTAGAAATGGGGTCTTGTTCTTGCTCAGACTGGTCTCCAACTCCTGTGCTGAAACAATCCACCCACCTTGGCGTCCCAGAGTGCTAGGATTACAGACAGGCATGAGCCACTGCACTTGGACTATAAAAAGCAAGATTTTAATTTTATTTTTTATTTTTTATTTTTTTTGAGACAGAGCCTCAAGCTGTCACCCTGGGTAGAGTGCTGTGGCATCACAGCTCATAGCAACCTCCAATTCCTGGGCTCAAGTGAGGCTCCTGCCTCAGCCTCCCAAGTAGCTGGGACTACAGGTGCCCGCCACAATGCCCGGCCATTTTTTGGTTTCAGCCCTCATTGTTGTTTGGTGGGCCCAGGCTGGATTCAAACCTACCTGCCAGCTCAGGTGTACGTGGCTGGCGCCTTAGCCTGTTGAGCCACAGGCACTGAGTCTAAAACAAGATTTTTAAATGATTCCTGAATATTTTGGAATATTTTCCCAAAATATTCAGGAATCAATTAAAAATTTAAATACTTAAATTTTATTTAAATCTGTTTACTAAGCCTCCTTTGACTCTACACTGGTGGGGAAACGAGGACCCTGCCTGTTACTGCCAGGTGAAGGTTGAAGTCAAGGTTTCCAACTGGGTTTCTACTGAAACCCACCCTGAATGAGAGAGAAGGTGGCTTGGTTACTGCTGAGTGGGCGTGGAAACTTCTAACTAGACTCCTATGACACCAGTCTATCAGAGAGAAAGAAGAATCTTTTTTTTTGAGACAGAGCCTCAAGCTGTCACCCTGGATAGAGTGCTGTGGCATCACAGCTCACAGCAACCTCCAATTCCTGGGCTCAAGCCGAGTCTCCTGCCTCCGCCTCCCAAGTAGCTGGGACTACAGGCGCCCGCCACAACGCCTGGCCATTTTTTGGTTGCAGCCGTCATTGTTGTTTGGCGGGCTGGGCTGGATTCGAACCCGCCAGCTCAGGTGCACGTGGCTGGCACCTTAGCCCGTTGAGGCACAGGCGCCAAGCCGAGAAAGAAGAATCTTCTGTGGCTCCACCTGAACCCACAGGAGGGGTATTTATTAATGTTCAGAGGTGATGAAAGCCCTAACTTCCCATGTGACCTTCTCTGATACCATGTTTGTGACAGGTAGAAGGGACCTTGTTACAGCCACAGCTTAGATTAATTCAATTAGAATAGGGTGGGACCCAGACATAAACATGTATTAAAAGTTCCCCTGTTGATTCCAATGTATGTGCAAGCAATGTTAAGAACTACTGTTTTAGAGGTTCTTTTAGTAAAGGAACTGTTGGCAGTAAACTGATTTGCTGATCTGGAAATTATTTTGGCTCATTTCTTGAATGACAACTTAGCAAATACATAGCTATTTTCTCTCAATTTTACTTTGAAGATATTATTTCACCATACTTTGGTTTCTATTTTGTCTATGATAGGTCAACTGGTAGTCAATTGGTCCTTTCTCTGTAGGTAGTATTTCTCTGAGATTGCTCTTTTTTTTTTTTTTTTTTTGGCCAGGGGTGGGTTTGAATCCGCCACCTCTGGCATATGGGACTGGTACCCTACTCCTTTGCGCTACAGGCGCTGCCCTCCGTGACTGCTTTTAAGATTCTTTCCAGCAATCTTCACTTTTATAATGATGATGTGTTTTAATGTGTAATTCTTTTAAATTCCTTGAAATTTCTTATGCTTCCTAAATCTGCATATTTTTATTTTTCTCAATTCTGGAGAATCTTTAATTATTTCACAAATTATTGTTTGTCTCCCTTGGGGTGTGATGGGACCTCCCCTCCCCCATTTTATCTAAATAAGTTTATAAAATGTTCCTTGAAGGCTTGGTACCTCTCTTCCACACAAATATGTAGTACTGCTAGCAAGAGGGAGGGGTAAGGAGGGGGGAAGGCGATTGGCAGGAGGGCAATTGGTGGGATCTCACCTAATGTGCACAGTGGGAGGGCGTTCAGCACACTCCCTGCGGTGCTCTTCTACAACTTGAACTTTACCTGGGAAGTGAGAACAATGTAACCTAAAAATTTGCACACATACTAATTTGAAAAAAAAAACAAAACTGGCTTTTTCACGAACCAGTTTTGGTAATTAATATATTTCTCCAAAAACTAATTATATTGCAGTGTCAAATGAATTTGCATAATATTTACCTAACATTTGTCCTCAATTTTCATCTGCCCTATTCCTGCATCTTATTTTTTATTCTTAAAGTTTTTTTCATGGCTTGTGGCTCATCAAGTAGGGCACCGGCCCCATACACCAAAGATGGTGGGTTCAAACCTGGCCTTGGCCAAACTGCAAAAACAGAAAAATAGCCCGGCGTTGTGGTGGGCACCTGTAGTCCCAGCTCCTCGGGAGGCTGAGGCAAAAGAATCACCTAAGCCCAGGGGATGGAGGTTGCTGTGAGCTGTGTGACGCCACGGCACTCTACCGAGGGCGATAAAGTGAGACTCTGTCTTTACAAAAAAAAAAAAAATTCTAAATGTTGGCAGTGCCTGTGGCTCAAGGAGTAGGGCGCCAGCCCCATATACCAGAGGTGGCAGGTTCAAACCTGGCCCCAGCCAAAAAAATAAATAAATAAATAAATAAGATTTTTTCATGACTATAATTACCTAAAACTTGAGTTTTCCAAAAGGTGTTTTTTTTTTTTTGAGACAGAGCCTCAAGCTGTCACCCTGGATAGAGTGCCATGGCATCACAGCTCATAGCAACCTCCAATTCCTGGGCTCAAGCGAGTCTCTTGCCTCTGCCTCCCAAGTAGCTGGGACTACAGGCGCCCCCACAATGCCCAGCCATTTTTTGGTTGCAGCCATCATTGTTGTTTGGCGAGTCCTGGGGCTGGATTCGAACCCGCCAGCTCAGGTGTACATGGCTGGCGCCTTAGCCCGTTGAGCCACAGGCGCCAAGCCTGGAGCTAATTTTTTTTGTGTGGTGTGGTCCAAATTTGTTTCTTTGTACTTAGCCAGTTGTACCAGTACCATTTGTTGAAAAGATAGTGCTTTCCTCATTGAATTATCTTGGCCCCTTTGTTAAAAATCTAGTGACCAAAAATATTTGAGTTTACTCCTAGACTCTCAATTCTATTTCACTGGATCTAATTCTTATTTAATTGAATCTAAATTTCATTGGCCTGATTCTTATCAGGCCTCCCTTTTTTTTTTTTGAGACAGAGCCTCAAGCTGTCACCCTGGATAGAGTGCAGTGGCATCACAGCTCACAGCAGCCTCCAATTCCTGGGCTCAAGCGAGTCTCTTGCCTCCGCCTCCCAAGTAGCTGGGACTACAGGTGCCCACAACAACGCCTGGCCATTTTTTTTTTGGTTGCAGCCATCATTGTTGTTTGGCGGGCCCGGGCTGGATTTGAACCTGCCAGCTCAGGTGTACGTGGCTTGGCGCCTTAGCCCGTTGAGTCACAGGTGCCGAGCCCAGGCCTCCCTTTTTTAGTCAATTACCAGGCAGAGGCTAAAGGAGCTCGCTGACCTGAGGTGGGTGTGGCCACCTCATGGCCTACTCCAGGGGCAGGTGGCACAGTTATGGAGGAGAAAGGGCTGTGAAGCCAGGGTGGGACAAGGAACATGGAATGGACAGGGCATTCTGCCCCTCCTTACTCCTCCCAGGCAGCAATAATCAGCCTGGTGTTCACATTATAGGGCAGCCCCTGCTCTGAAAGACCCTAGAGGGAGGAATAAAGAAAGAAGGTGCCAAAAGCAATGTGGCACCTCACAGGGCAGTGAGGAAGGAAGGCCTTCCTGCCCAGCCTGCCTCCCTGCTGGCTCTTCAGCCTGCTGCCTGCCTAGCTCAGCACCTCGCATTCTTCAGCTGCCCAGAGAAACCCATGCTGAGCCTCCACTTACATCAAGGCCAAGGAAGGGCTCAGGATTCAAAATAGCCAGGCCACTGAGCTCTGAAGAGCATGCTTGGAGATGAGGGAGAGGAGGTGGCAGATGCCCAGACCCCTCTTCCCCAGGATGACTGGGTGTGCAGTGAGGGGAAGGGAGTTGAAGACAGCCCCCACCTCTGTCGGCTCCTACACAGGCAGAGTCTGCAAAGTTGTCCTGGCTCATGGGAGCGAGATGCCTGGGAAACTTGAGATAAGGCGAGAATTTCACAAACTTAACTGCCTGCCCAGGCCCACTGCAGCTGTGGCCTTTGACCAGAAGAAAATGCAGTAATGCTGGGGGAGAAGTCAGGGGCTGTGGGCAGAGACAGGCAGCCTCCCAGAAAGGGTCAAACACACTTTATTTAGTACAGGAATGTGTTAACAGAAGGGCCTTGGGCAGGTTCCCTGACAAAGAGCTCTGCTTTGAACCCCACTGTAAACAGAGCAAAGATCATTCTGTAAACCCAGGACAAAAGGGGAGGGGACTCTGTGCAGGGCCAGGTCGGGTCACAATGGGCCGGTACACAGTGAAGCGGGGCAGAGTGTCCTATGCCCAAGGCCAGGCCAGCTGGGAGACTTGCGTGGGCAGCTCTGAGCAGCTCACGCAGAGAAGCCAGGGTGGGAGGAGGGCACGGGTCTGGCTGACTCAGAGGATCTATCACCGAGGGCAGGGGCATGAATTTAGTTAGGGCAGCCAGGGTTGCTGTACCAACACATGATTAGAAGGCTCTAAGACCCACAGCTCGGTGTGGGGGTTCACAGGGGATGGAGCCCCTTAGCGGGGCTGTGCACTCCTCATAGCTATAAGCACTGGCAGTCCTCCCATATAAATCAACTGTGACGCTGACTTTCCCTGCCCAGGACACCCTTCTTGAGAACTGGAGTCAGTTTGAAAGTGGGGAGGGGGCACTGGTAGGGACAGCAAGGTAGGCTATGGGCAGAACCAGCTGTGGTGACTATAGCCTGACACTCAAGACATCATGATTGGGGGGAGGGAAGATCTCAGGGTCTCCACCAGGAAAAAGCATCAGTCTGAACTCTGGCCCAGGGCAGGGCCCATGCAAGGGCTGAGAAGTGGCCAACTCAAAGGAGGGAACACCATGTGCTCAAGAGCCAGCCCAGGCCTCTGTTTGGAGCACTCCCAACTGTGCTGTGTGGAGGTGCGCACAGGAAGAGGGGGAGGATGGGAGTGTAAGGTTAGGGGATGACAGAGAGAAGCCACTCATGATGGCCCAGTTGAGTTCAAGCTAAATTCCTGATTAACAAGCCCCAAAGGGGGTGGGTAAAGGATCATTTTCCTGGACCCAACCCTGCTAACCCAAGGATGGGACATGTTAAAGAGTGTCCCCTTCAGTGACAGGTGAAGAAGACCCAAAGTCTAGATGTGGGTGGCATAAATGCTCCTTCTATCCATGACAGGTGTGAGGAGCCCAAAGGGCTGTAAGCTTTCGTGTGAACCACAGACAGTTCATGAGCAGGAGATGGAGAAGGGCTGTCTCTAGCTGGCTGGAGGCCAGGAGGGCTACGCTGGTGCTCAGTGTGTATGAGTGACAGCCAGTTCCCAGCTTCTCTCCAGAAATCACTACACTGCACACAGAGCCAGGGGTGGCGGGAGGCCTATGGAAGACAGGTTCTAGCTAAATGACTCACAGAAAGGGGTGGCACATGCCCTGGTGCCCAGAGATTACAACCAACAGGCAAAGGAGCACAACCAATCACTGTGAAGGGAGGCAGGGAGGGCGGCTCAGGGCACACAGTCCTAGCAGGGGCTCACTCCTCAAACTTCCCTTCCCGAATGTGCTCAAAGGAGAAGGGCAGGAACTTGAAACCGGTTCCACTGTAGAATTTATTCTGGAACTCGACCCTGGAGAAAGGGGAAAGGAAAGCTGTCATTGCATAGAAACCTGATACCTTGGAACTTCACAGTTGAGCAGGAAAGATGCTCCTCCCCCACCCTGCCCCAATCCTCACTGTCCTGGATGAGCTGGGGATAACAGTTCTCTGCCAGCTCTACTAGCTCCCTGCTGTGCAGAATTCCCACTTTTAAAGCCGGGGACCCACTCTCTGCAAGAGCTCTATGACTTAACTGGTCTCTCCTCAATTCCTGTTTTAGCTTTGCCCTGCCAAGCACAGTGTTTATGCATAACTCTTTGTACAGAGCCATGAGCAAAAAACGTTCAGTTAGCCTGAGTCTAATAACAATGTTGTTAACAGCCCCTCAGGGGTTCACACAGCCCACCTCTAAGGGAAACCCCCTTGAGGGACCCTGGGCCAATGTCACTGTTTGCTTATTTCATTCTTTTTCTGCGGGGCAGGGGAGAGAGGAAGAGGGAGGCTTGGAATGAATGCTGAAGGCTTTCCATTTAGTGAAGGAAATTCCCAGGAAAATGGGGAAGTCAGGAGGGGAAGTCTGCGCAAAGCAGTGGCAAAAATACTCTGCAACCACAACATTTGAGAAGGAATTCTTCTCTTGGGGACTAAAAGGAAAAACAGACCCTGGACTCCCTTCCCAGCAGCTCAGCATCCATCCCTGATGATCTCCTTGAGGCCCTTTAGGAGGGGGTGGAAGACTGCCCCGTGAGCAGAGCGAGGCTGCTCAGCTGTGCTTCCTCCTGCACACTCGCCCTGGATGACTGCCCAGCAACCAAATCACCTCCAAATATGGGCAGAAAAAGGCATGATTCAGAGGATAAAAAAGCCAAGGAGAGCTGCCCTGAAGAATAGTTTCCATGTAGTGTTGTGTGACCCCGGGAGTCCTCCATAACCCCCAGGCAAGAACAGGCGAGGATGGGGGCTGCAGCTGGCTCCATGTGACAGGTCACATGTGAGGCAAGAGCTTTAAGAACCCTCTAGTTCCCTCAGGCAGGCTTCAGCCTTCAGCTGGGGACTTCTACCATCCAAGCCAAGGAGGCAGGATTAGAAGTGGCCAGGTGCCTGATGTTGGGAGGACTATCTGCCAGTGATATAGGGAGGTCCTCAGAGGCCACTTCAGTTCTGGGGTGTGGGCTGAGGACACTGAGTGGCAGAGCTGCCAGCTCCACTTCTGGAGAAGAGTGAAGTGATTTCTCCATGTTGGAGGGAGGGCAGTTTGCTTTTTCCTCATTCTATGCTCTACAGGAGCTGGGCCAAGGTCCCCCAAGGAAACCAGGACACAGGAGGGAGAGTGAAAAAGAGCTTCAAAGTGAAGTTCATCCAGGGCTCCTGCAAGAGCAATTTCAAACCAGGACCTAGATTCACTTCATGTCCCAACACACCCCAAAAGTCCTTCTACCGGTTACTGAGGCCACCTCTAAGGAAATGCAGTGGGGCCTGGAAGCCCCTGCTTCTCACCCACTGCTGTTAGATGGGAATTCTTCATATTGGACAGGCAGCGTGCCCACACAGCAAGGGTGTTTCAGAACATTAGAGATAGATTTAAATGTCCCCTTTTCAGTCAACAATATATAGCCACCAGTATATAGCCAGCTCAGCACCCGTATTCAGTGGCTAGGGTGTCAGCCACATACATCGAGGCTGGCAGGTTTGAACCCAGCCTGGTTCTGCTAAAGGACAACTGTGACAAAAAAAATAGCCAGGTGTTGTGGCAGGCACCTGTAGTCCCAGCTACTTGGGAGGCTGAGGCAAGAGAATCGCTTAAGCCCTAGAGTTGGAAGATGCTGTGAGCTGTGACGCCACGGCACTCTATCAAGGGCGTCTTAGTGAGATCTGTCTCCAAAATAAATAAATAAATTAAAAAGCTCCTTTAAGGTCCCAGCACATGTAATGATGAATGTCAGCCGTGGCGGTGTATGCTGCCCACCCCCCTACCAATGTGTTCCGAACTCCAAACCTCTGACGGGGTAATCACACTAATAATTTTCTTTTCCAAAGTCCTGAATGGAGCAGCTTTGTTTGTTTTCAGATCCTTGTGGGGTGGCATCTGCTGCTTTCCTCATGTACCCACAGGGGCCAGTGGAAAGGAACAGGGACACATGCCTGGGAGGGGGCATAGCAATTTTGCTGTAGGAGCAGACAGATGGTCCCTGTCACACAACAACTGATACCATCCCTTCTAAAAGATACTGATCAAAGGAGGTCACAACTGGGATATCTTGGGTCTATACTGGAATCAGCCTGACTTCCCTTCCCTCCTGGGCCAAGCTCCAGCACAAAGCTGGAAAGTAATTTCCCTGTTAATCTCCTTACCCTCTCCCCATGCAGCCAGGGCAACAGCACTTCCTGACAAAGTGCAAATGTGAGGGTCTCTGTGCTGGGGAGAAGGGGGCCCCACCTGCCTCCTGGCACATTCTTCCTTCTTTAAGGGTCATTGAACCACTCTGCTCCAGAACTGGCAAGGTCTTGTCATGCCCCAGGCCCCTGAAGTACTCCTCTAGAATTCAACAGTGAGAATCTCAGGAAGTCAGATGGGTTTCTCTGTCACCCCTTCCAGATCTAGCACTTGTCAAAGGCCACTGGGTGACTCAGATGGACTCACTGGAACCAAAACATTCTTGCCATGTAACAGGAACCTTTGCTTCCTTGAGTGGCTAAAGGGGAAAAGGAGTCCTCAGCTTCTTCCTTTTCCTGGTGAGGGTGTAACGGAGGGAAGGGAGTTTGGAAAGATGATTCTGGGCTGACCTCCTTCTTTAGCCCTTTCTGCCACTCTGAGCAATTCAGGGACTAAGACATACATCTGTCTGATGTCAGGGCAATGATGTCAGCATGGAGGTATGTTTCAGGGGTTCTTACTTCCCTGGGGGCAGCCATTCTGTCAACTACTTCAAGTTGTACTTGACAACACTATATTTCTAACAAAATACGGGTCTCTTTCTCTCTCTCTCTTTTTTTTTTTTTTGGGAGATGGGATCTCATTCTGTCACCCAGGCTGGAGTGCAGAGGTGTTATCATAGCTCACTTGTAACCTCAAATTCCTAGGCTCAAGCGATCATCTTGCTTCAGGCTCCTGACTAGGACTACAGGCATGCACCATCATGCTTGACGAATTTAAAAAAAATTTTTTTTTTTTTTTGAGACAGAGCCTCAAGCTGTCACCCTGGATATAGCGCTGTGGCATCACAGCTCACAGCAACCTCCAATTTCTGGGCTCAAGCAAGTCTCTTGCCTCTGCCTCCCAAGAAGCTGGGACTACAGGCCACAACGCCTGGCCATTTTTTGGTTGTAGCCGTCATTGTTGTTTGGCGGGCCCAGGCTGGACTGGAACCCGCCAGCTCAGGTGTACGTGGCTGGCGCCTTAGCCCGTTGAGCCACAGGCGCTGAGCCTTAAAATTTTTTTGATATGAGGTATTATTCTTGTTCAGGCTGGTCTTGAACTCTGAGCCTGAAGTGATCCTCCCGCCTTGGCCTCACAAAGTGCCAGGGTTACAGGTATGAGCCACCATACCTGGCCCCATTCTGTTCCCTTAACCATCATCCAATCTGTGAGTGTACAAGTGTGCATAACTACACGTACATGGAATCTGCTAGTATGTTTGGAATGCAGGACCAGAGGTCAATAGTCTTTCTGCATAAAAATCAGCGTTATGTCCACAGTTATAACTATAATCACATCCTTGCCTCTGCATTCTCTGAGGAAGGAAAGATGCCCAATTATGGTAGGCAAGAAAGCCAAGCACACTTTATGGGTAGGAAGGAGGACATAATTCAGAAGGAAACAGAATTAGCAGATTAGTACATTAACCTCCTCATTATGTTTCCAAACATGTCACCCACCTTCTAATGACCCTACATGAATCTAAGAATAGTGGTTTATATGTTACCAAATTGAATGTTTTTTGTCTCGTCCCTGCTGAAGAAACCCAAAACTTCTACGTCTATGAGGGAGTGGCCCTTAAATTAAGAAACATCAGAGATAAAGAGTATGAAGATGCCTAGGCTAGATGCTAGGAGAAATAGCAACAATACTCCTGTGGTAATTTTCAGCCAAATCAACTGTTCCCATGCCTTATAAGAGGGCATGACTCTCAACTCCTGCAGACCTGGACAGGGAAGTACCATCAATCCTTGATGCACACCCACACTCGGCCAGATGGGGCGCACAAGCACCAATTTCACTCGCTCCTCTTTCAGTTGATGGTAGGATAGGGGAGACTCCAAAAATGTGCCACAGAGACCACCCTTCAAAAGATGAGACTATGGGAGTTGCACAAGTTTTCCTTCTCCTACTCACACTTCTATTATCAAAATAAATTTTAAAAAATATGGCATGTATAGCAAACTTGTTCCTTGCAAACTATACCTTATGGGCATTCAGATGGAATCATGTACCTGCTTTTGAGGGTCTTCTTTCTCTTTTTTTTCCTTTTTGGAGACAGAGTCTTACTTTGTCACCCTTGGTAGAGTGTGGTGGCATCATAGCTCACAGTAACTTCCTACTCTTGGATTTAAGTGATTCTCTTGCCTCAACCTGCCAAGTAGCTATGACTACAGGTGCCTGCCAACATGCCCAGCTATTTTTTTGGAGCTGTGGTCTTGCTTTGGCTCAGACTGGTCTCAAACTCATGAGCTCAGGCAATCCACTTGCTTTGGTCTCCCAGAGTGCTAGAATTACAGGTGTGAGCCACCACGCCTGGCCTTCTTGATCTTCTAAACAGGCTTTAAAACCAGTTTCTTTAAGGCAGGACCCCAGCCAGATGCCCACTCTACAGGGCATCCTTTTAAGCAGAGCAGACATGATCTGTATTTGAACACTAGTTTCCTTTGTGCCCAGTGTGTGACAGCACTTGCTGTGTTCATTAATTTCTTTTTACTCACAGTAACTCACATGGATATTGTTCCCTGTCTCAGGGAAGACAGGGAGGCTCAGAGAGGTGAGTGCTCTGCTCAGGGTCACCTGCCCAGCATGGCAGAGCTGAGATTCAAACCTAGGTTGCCCGAGTCAATAGCCTACCCTCAGTCACTCAAGGAAGACATGGGAAGACCTGTCACTGGAATGTGACAGCAAGCCTTAGAAGGAAGCAGTGATTGGCAATAAAATGTGACACATTCAAACCTGCCTCAGCTCACTGTGGAGATGAGGTCCTGGCCCAGATGACCTTCCTCTACTCCAGTACCTCCTCTCCCCACCCTGCCCAGAGAGGAGGCAACCAGCTACCCACGTGGGCTGGAACCAAGTGAGATGGTCACTCCTCCCTCTGAGGCCAGGGCTTAAGAGACACAGAAGTGAATAGAAAAGGAAGAAGGCTGGGAGGGCAGGAAAAAGTGAGTCACCACAGGCTAGTTAATCAGACATTCCCTCACACCATGCGAGGGCTGAGGAAGCATGCTGGGGAGAGAGCTGGCTGATAAGCTGAGAACAGGGTAGGAGCCCGCATTCTGGAGTACCCAGTCTGCTGGCTCCGCCCTCTTCCATGCCCAGTAAACATTCGAGCTGGGCATGGAGGAGGGCGGCCAGGCCAGAGAAAGCAGTAACTCATCTTGACACAGCAGACAAGTCTCCCACAGGAGCTTTTGAGGAAAAGTATGTACCAGCCACACCTCGCCCTTCTGTGCCTCACTTTTCAACTCTGTAATTAAGTATAATCCAACACTGGCTTGGTGCCTATAGCTCAGCAGCTAGGGCACTGGCCACACATAGCAGGTTTGAACTCGGCCTGGGCCTGCCAAACAACAATGACAACTACAACGAAAAAATAGTTGGGCATTGTGGCAGTCGCCTGTAGTTCAGCTACTTGGGAGGCTGAGGCAAAGAATCGCGTAAGCCCAGGAGTTTGAGGTTGCTGTGAGCTGTGATGCCATCGCACTCTACAGAGGGTGGCAAAGTGAGACACTGTCAAAAAAAAAAAAAGAAAGGTATCCAACAGTGGAATCTTTGAGGAGGCTCAGATGTAACCTAGCCAGGAGAAACATCAAAGATAAAGATGGTAGGGGAAGAGGTTTCTCAGGCTCAGATGCTGGATTTTCTTCAGATTTAGAGAACTAAGAGAGATATTTAAAACCTTCTTCTGGCCTTCAGATCATTAGCAGCACACAAGCTTCCCATCTAGGGGTTCCTAAGGTGGGGCCAGTGAGATTATGACTCCTACACTTGTAAAACAATGGGTGTGCGTGTTCCTCTAAGGCAGTGGTTTTCAACCCGTGTGCCATGAAAAATTTTAAAGACCATTAATTAAATTATTTTCAGGTTATTTTTGAAAAAAAATCAAAGGACAGTAAGTATATTCTTCTTTTTAACTTTTTTAAATCAACATTTAAGTGTCCTTGGAAGTTTAACTATGAGTTGAAGAGTTAAAAAAGGTTGAAAATCACTGCTCTAAGGTGAGAGTCCAGGGCTTCCAGAAACAATGGAATCTGAGAGGGAGAATCACAACATACATAAAGGAGGAAATGGTGATTCAAGAGATAGAGTTTAAGTCTGCAGAACAGCCAGATAAAAGACAGGCTGCCCCGTGTTTAGCTTAAGTATGTCCCATGCACATCCAGGAAATACTCATACTAAAGAACTACATTGTTTACCTGAAATTCAAACTTAACTGAGTATTTTTTTTTTTTTTTTTTGAGACAGAGCCTCAAGCTGTCCCCCTGGGTAGAGTGCTGTGGCATCACCGCTCACAGCAACCTCCAATTCCTGGGCTCAAGCGAGTCTCCTGCCTCTGCCTCCCAAGTAGCTGGGACCACAGGCGCCCACCACAACGCCCGGCCATTTTTTGGTTGTAGCCGTCATTGTTGTTTGGCGGGCCCGGGCTGGATTCGAACCTGCCAGCTCAGGTGTACGTGGCTGGCGCCTTAGCCTGCTGAGCCACAGGCGCCGAGCCAGTATTTTGTATTTTAATTTGCTGAATCTGATAATCCTAGTGTGAGGTTACAGTCACAGCTGAGACCCAGACCTATTTCTCTCACTCCCTGAGAGTGAGCTCTCTTCCCCTGCAGAGACACTAAGAGTCACATGCTACATTAAAAAAACAAACAAGCTTCCCCAAGCCCGTGCTTCTGAAGAAGCTGCCTTTGGTGTGCCAAGCCCCAGGTTATAGAACTAGGAATCCCGTTGCCCCTCAGTGGAGCTGCCAAGTGTCCTACCAAAGACCCCTGGCATAATAACAGAACAAAGGGGACAAGTGGTGTGCTCTACCTCTTTCCTAGACTTAAAAGAATATTCCAGAACTGCTTTCATTGTTCTGAGCAAAGTAGAGTTACATGCCAGACCAAAGAACAAAAACAGAAACCTTCAAACAAACAAAACTTGTAAGACCTCACAGCTCTGTTAAATCATAATCAAGAGCACTTGAGCCACCACTCATTAGGGCTGCTCCCTGGAACCTAGCAAAGGACGAGCTGTGCTCTCTTGCGGCCAGTTTCTGTTGATCACTGCCAAGGCTGGTGCTTAGAGGTCCTGAGGTGAAGCTCATGCCAGGCCAGCTCACACTTCCTAGAGCACAGCCTCTGGGAAAGAGGCCCTGTCACTACAGCTAAGGACATGTACCCACCCTGCCACCCCCCTCCCTGCTCCATTGCCCCTCACCAGTGTAACCGCAGAGCATGGAGGAAGGCTGAGAGGCCCTCCATGATCAGGAGGATGGCCACAGTCAGGGTGGCAAAGGCAGCGAAGATGAAGAAAAGTGCCAAACCTCCTGCCAAGCTCTTCATGCTCAGGCCGATATGGATCACCATGGTCCAAAGCACCTCAGATAGCTCTAGGGGACAAGGAGACACATGTGGTTTAGTTTGGGAAGATGTGCTGTGAATCATTTGTTTGTCCTTCCTCACCTGGGGGCTCCTTGCATCCTGGCCTCCCATGGCCTTAGCGGGACCACCATGCAGACCTAACAAAAAGTGCTAAGCTTCCTGTACTCATTCTTCCTGGGTTCAGAAGCCACGATAATTCCAGAACTTTCACAACATTTCCACTCTACTTCACCCCCCACCTGAGGGAGTGCCCAGGGAAGGGAAAACCGTAGTTCTAGACAGAGAAAAATACACTCACGTGCATGAGCCAGGCTGAGGGCCCAGAGCCGCAGGTAGGAGGCAGTGTTGGAGATGCAGCCCAGGCAGTACTCGATGGTGTGGATAGCCTGGTGGACCATGGTGTCCCCAAAGTCAAACTGCCATGGGAGGAAACCAGAGAGAAGAGATAAGGCTAGGAGGGGAAGGTGTAGGAGTCCTGAGCCACTTGGTACTTTGAGTGTGGGCCAAGGCAGGAGGCTGCACTCTTCACGGTTGGTGCCTCACCTTTGTGGGGGCAGGAGCACCCAGTGTTGAGCTCAGGTGGTGATTTCAGCAATGTCTTCCCTGGAAATCCTGCCTGGCTTAACTCTCAACTGGGATATCTCCATGTTCCTCATATGCTACATCTTAAACTATATCTTAATGAGATTCTTCTTAACATACTTGTTTTTGTCCCTGCTGGGCTCTGAGCTCTTGAGGGAAGCATGTGCTAATCAGGGGTGCTAGCAGAGCAAGTGACTGGATCTGGGAGGTGAGGACCTGCCAGTGGGCTGCCTGAGCCAATCCCCACCTTCAGGATTTCAAGAAAATCATCCCTGCTTGGGATAAACTCCTGAGAGTAGGAAGCTAAACCTCTACAGCCACTTTACTTATTCTTTATAGCCTTTTGGGAGCAAGATAACCTCCTTTTCCTACTATGACCTCTGAAAAGATTACACAAAGAAATTTTGACAAAAGTTTTACAAGTTCCCCCATCGCGGGCATAGCCCCCCATAGTTGATTAAGCCCAAATAGCAATCCTGTTCTGTTTCTATTTTCCTTATGTTCCCTTTCTCCCAGTTTTCCTTTCAATACCAAGAATTATTTCCAGAATAAAGGAGTGGGCTGGAATAAGCTCACTTTTAAGACTACTCCAAGTATAGTCAGGGGTGAATTCTGATCTCTGAATTTATTATGTTCTGGAAGCCCCAGGGGCTTTTTCTAGGTGGGGCAAAGGCTCACTGGTCCTCCTGGGGCTGTGCCAATAGGGTCCTTGCTGGGACCCTCACTACAGAGCCCAGACACCTAGGGCTCAGCAGGCCTCCCTGTCTGTCCTTACCCTCAAGTCAGGGTCTATTTTTTACCAGTTCTTTCAAAACTCACATGCTACTGATCCAAAGGATACCAGAAATGCCTTGGGAACTTGCAGATGCCAGAAGACCATCTGGGCTGATCAAGCCATTATGGCCGAGGTCAGAGGGGACAGCCAGTGGGACAGCCAGTGGGGAGAGGTGCTGCCCCAATGCACACAACTCTGGGCGAATGCCTCATTTTCCCCTCACTTCTATCTACAAACAGGATATCTCTGGGCTTTTCTCCTGGAACACGCTCTTCATGCCTCCTCCTTATCCAGATAACTAGGGCAACCCTAGTTACCTTGAGTTCCCTTAATCCCGACAATGCAGTTAAGAGGTCTCTTTCCCACCACTGCTGGCTGTGCCTGAGCCCACACTGAAAAGAAGGAAGTCTATGGCTCCAAGGAGCACAGGTACCTACTCCTGAGTGCTCTTTGAGGGCAGTGACAAAGGGGTCTCCCTTAGAACCAGTCCCATTTAACATTTCTGTTCCACCTCAAGTTCTTCCATTAAAAGCAGTTATGGAGAGGAGGTGGGAAGCACCCCTCCCAGGTATTACTTTGCCGCCATCATTCTCAACTTCCGGCAAGTGTTCTCAGGTGCGGTACGAACTGGGTAAGAAATCCCACCTGGCACTTTGGAGGAGCCTGTCGCTCCCATGGTGCCCTGTGTAAGTCAGCTATAACTGCTGAATCACTACAGGCTCCTTCTCCACATTCTCTACCTCAGTTTCCTCCTCACTCAACCATTTCTCACCCTGCTGCACCCAGGCTCCACACTGATTGCCCAGCTATTGAAGATAACTGATGTCTGTGTCCCTGACTGTACCTCTGCAGTACCTGTCACTATAGCCTCTTTCTCCTTCTTGAGACTACTGCCTCCCATGGTTTACCTCCTTCTCTGGACAGTCCTTCTTAGTCTCCATCATGGCCTTTCCTCAAATGTCAATGTTCTCTGGAGTTCCAGCCTCAGCCCTTGCATCTTTCTTGTGGGACTGCCACTCAGGACTTTTGGGCCACTTCTAGAGTGCCTCCCAAATGACCTCTCCATCTCCACACTGCCTCTTCCCCTCTGCTGTGTGCCCTCTGCTTGAAGCACCTCAGGCATCCCATTGACAGAGTGCAGAAACTGCTCCCCTCTGCTCCCACCAAGCCCTACCTCTATTCTGCGTTCAGAGCAGCACAAGTCATGCCCCAGGCACCCAAGCCTGAGAATCAGTCTGGAGCCTTCAGTCACTCCTACCTCCTAGCTTCAGTAAGGCACTTATGGCTTTCACTTCCTTAATGTCTTATCCTGGCCCCTTCCTCTCCAACTCCTACTGCAAATGCCTCATTTTGTTTAAGACCCCTCCCTTCTGTCCTGAATCACATCAGACTAGGTGGAGTCCACGCCTCCAGACTGTGCCCTCCCCCAACCCATATACCCCACTACACTGCCACTGGGGTATTCTAGCAATGCACATAGGGCTGTGTCACCACCAGCTTCACTCCCTGTGAGGGCTCCTTGTTGCCCAAATGAGGCAATAGCTACTAAGGCTGGTCTCTGTCCACCTCTAGTCTCACCTCTCTCCAGTCCCCCAGCTCCTGCCTGTGCCCAGCCCTCTAAACACCTGCTCGTCCCCAGCACATGACAGGCCTGGAGATCTTCTGCCTCTACAGAGCTGTCCCTGCTGGCAGCTCTACACCCCCTTCCCTCGATGGAGACTGAGCTCAGGAACAGCTCCCTGGGGGAGTCCTCTCCTGGTCTCCTCTCTCCACTACAGCACAGTGTTCGTCAGCCCTGCCATCCTTCTGTGCTCCTGCCTATCTCGGCCACACTACTGTCACTGTACCTGTCTGCCGCCCGACTTTGTGTGGGAGGTCCTTGAAGGCAAGAACTCTATTTTTTCTCTCTTGGTTTCTGTGGCACTAAACATAGTGCTCAGCACATAGAGGTGAGGACCACATGGATGGGTGGGATGAATAGATGAGTGGTTGTAGCCTTCAAAGGTTTCCCAGACAAACGACGGGGCTGAGAAAATAATGCTTCCACTGGGCTGGAGCAATGGCCCACATGGGACAAGTAAAGAGTTCTAGAAGAAGGCGGGTGTTTTGTTTATTTTTTTTGAGACACAGTGTCACTCTATTGCTCTGGGTAGAGTGTAGTAGCATCATAGCTTGCAGCAACCTCAAACTCCTGAGATCAAATGATTCTCTTGCCTCAGTCTCCCAAGTAGCTGGGATTATAGGTCCCACCAGCATGCCTGACTAATTTTTCTATTTTTTTGAGACAGAGTCTCACTATGTCGCCCTCAGTAGAGTGCGGTAGTATCACAGCTCACAGCAACTTCTAACTCTTGGGCTTAAGAGCAATTATCTTGCCTCGGCCTCCCAAGTAGCTGAAACTACAGGCACCTACCACAATGCCCGGCTATTTTTTTGTTGCAGTTGTCATTGTTGTTTAGCTAGCCCAGGCCAGGTTAGAACTGCCAGCCCTAGTATGTGTGGCTGGCGCCCTAACTGCTGAGCTATGGGTGCCCAGCCTAATTTTTCTACTTTTAGTAGAGACAGGGTCTTGCTCTTGCTCAGACTTGTCTCAAACTCCTGAGCTCAAGCAAGCCACCTGACTCAGCCACTGGGAGTGCTAGGATTATAGGCATGAGCCATCTCACCTGAACTTTTTTTAAAGAACCCATTTTGATTGAAACCACTGGATTATAACTGTCACAGTTATTTAAATTTGGCCATAGAGAACCATACTGTGTACATGCCTGATAAAGATAAAATGCTATGACTGCTTAGAAAGCTCAGGGAAGTTGA
This sequence comes from Arctocebus calabarensis, assembly GCA_963573935.1. Classification (NCBI taxonomy): domain Eukaryota; kingdom Metazoa; phylum Chordata; class Mammalia; order Primates; family Lorisidae; genus Arctocebus; species Arctocebus calabarensis. The sequence goes on from CAUYON010038277.1 coordinate 19,470, forward strand.
ACCCTGAATAAGTTGGGCTGCCAGAGACTGGATCCACCTTGTTTGCATATTTAAACTCCTAGGACATGACTATAAATGAGGATGTTGGTACAAAATGGTTGATTAGACTGTTTTGATAATGACTGTGGCACTGGAGACTCGACTCCGAAGACATTTAGAAAGCAATACTGTTGGTGATGGTGATACTAGGAGAGGGCTGGTTTCTTCCTCACCAGCAAGAAACATGCACCACCCCCGCCACCCCAACAGGCAGCTTGGCCAGTGACTGGGCACAGATGAGTAGTCCAGGAACACAGAAACTCCTCCATGCCAGCCAAGGATCCTCTCCTGACTTCAGGAAGACCAAGCACTGCCTGTTTCTACACAGACCAGCAAAGGTTTACCCATTCCCATCCCACTGCCCCTTTAGAAAGGACAGGGAGAGTCAGGAAAGGGAAGGGTCCAGTTCATGGGTATAGGTATTTAGGAAGTTATAGGGGAAGACGCAAACAGTGCAGCAAGGCCTTTTAAAAACCCAATTCAAAACATGTGTGTTGTTAAATGAATTACTGCTGAACCAGAAGGCCTTCTATTGTAGATTTGGCCTCAATATTTAGCCAGTTTTCCTTCTGTTGATATTCTGTGTGTGTGTCTGATATGAAAGTAACTCTTCTCACGCAGACAGATTTTTTTTCTGGGATGTGCCTGAGAGGCAAAGCCTCCTTTTGAAAGCTGTCTACCTCCTAACTGGGTCACATGGAGGTAGAGCTGACCTCAAGCAAGGGTCCAACGACTCTAACTTGAAGCATCATCAAGCTGGTAAGGGCAGCAGGAAGAGGCTGGCTGCATCTCAGACAGGGAGAAAGGGTAAGCTTTGCCCCTGAGCACTCAAAAGAGCAGGGAGGAAACAGCTACTCCCAGAAGCTGAGAGTAGAGCAACCACAACATCACAGTAGAGGAAGGCAGAGGACAGTGGGATTTAACCCTCAAGTGGAGTCATTTCAAGAATGCCAATGCAGACATTACTTGTACCTCCCTTCAAAGCCATTCTCAGAGGTATCAGATCAGCAAAGTCAATGAAACAAAGACAAAGGTGACCGACATCAGATGCAGTTAATGGAGATGAGCTTTGTTAGAACACAGGTTCATGAACTGCTTAGAAATGGCCAGTGAAATGCACGATGCAGGGGTGGCATGTGTGTGGCCCCGGGGTGCGGCAGGGTCAGCAGAGTAATCACAAGGATGGGAAGAGAAAAGCCCAGATAAGCATGAAGGCAAAGCCAGCTTTCATCTTACCACTGTGTCCTCGGTAGGCTTGAAAACACAAATTTACACTTAATGGGAAGCCATGCCATATATACAGTTACAAGTTATAAGCACAAGGCTACTGAATGCTTCTTGGGGAGGACTAATAAATGGGGCTAATACGTTGGAAGCAGGCTTCCTCAGCACACACAAAGCAAAATTAGCAGGAATTTTGAGCATTAAGATACACATTTTTAAAAGGAACCCCAACCCTTAAGATTTCTATTCTAAAAAACCATTTGCATAGTCAAAAGTGGTTAGACACATTGAAAAGTCCCAACTCTCAACTCCTATTCTATTTGCTTTAAAAAGAACAAAATGAACAGATGAGATTTAATCGTTCAGAGGCTTTGTGCTATAAGCAGTTAGGTAAGGAGAGTAGGTTTTTGAGAACTTGGTGGTGGTGTGTTAAGGAAAAGGTTAACCTGGCCTGACAATTTTTCATTTTCCCTGTAAAAAGTAGGCAGGTAATATTAAAAAGGATCAAACAAAATATATGCAACAAGAACACATCAGTGGGATAGGATTTCCAAAGTACCAGTGACTAAAGTGGGTCAATAATATAGTTGGAACCACTCCTGAAAGGACCAAGGGATGAAGAAGCTATCCTTAATGATCTGTGTTCAGGTGTTAAGAGGAGCTGGGGTGTGGGAGCTTCTCTGCCTCAGGCTGAGGAGAGCAGTCTGTAAATGAGATCTGTCTGCAGAGCATAGCAGGCATCTCAGAATCCAAGAACAGAGCACAACTGCTCTAGGATCTGTGGGCAACGCCTGAGGTCTGGAGTAGGGGCCCATGGGAGAAAGCTGTGGTGCCCTCAGAAGTCCAGAAGGCAGGGTGGTTATTAATTAGTATTTTTCTTTTTTGAGACAGAGCCTCAAGCTGTCACCCTGGATAGAGTGCTATGACATCACAGCTCACAGCAACCTCCAATTCCTGGGCTCAAGTGAGTCCCTTGCCTCCGCCTCCCAAGTAGCTGGGACTATAGGCACCCACCACAACGCCCGGCCATTTTTTGATTGCAGCCGTCATTGTTGTTTGGCGGGCCCAGGCTGGATTTGAACCCACCAGCTCAGGTGTACGTGGCTGGCACCTTAGCCCGTTGAGCCATAGGCGCCGAGTCAGTATTTTTCTTTTTCTTTTTTTTTTTTTTGAGACAGAGCCTCAAGCTGTCACCCTGGATAGAGTGCCATAGCATCACAGCTCACAACAACCTCCAATTCCTGGGCTCAAGTGAGTCTCCTGCCTCTGCCTCCCAAGTAGCTGGGACTACAGGTGCTCGCCACAACGCCTGGCCATTTTTTGGTTGCAGCTGTCCTTGTTGTTTGGCGGGCCCGGGGGCTAGATTCGAACCCACCAGCTCAGGTGTATGTGGCTGGCGCCTTAGTCCGTTGAGCCACATGCGCTGAGCCAGTATTTTTATTTTTCAAGGAGCAGACTAAGTGAGGTCTCTTAGGTCCACAAGGCTACAGCTGACCTAAGGTGGAAGGAGAGAAGGTCCCATCACTGGATCTTACCTCTTCTGCGTCCTCTGAGTGCGTGGAGAGCTGGTCATGCTGAATAATCTCAGCATCCTCCTCTGTCGGTCCGTTGCCCACCCTGATCCCACCAAAGTTGAGAGTTCCCTACACAGATGAACAGAAAGAGTAGAATTTGCCTGGGCTTTAATGTGGCATTCTGTGAGGTGGGAAGGGCGACGGTTAGTACATACAAACCTCAGAAAAGCATATACTCTAACAACAAAAACAAAACCCACTGATGGAACAGCTAAGTAAAAACTGTTCCCACCCAACTGACACCTCCCCAGCCCCAGTACCAGCCCCAGCCCCAGCCTACAATTCCCACCTCACCCTGCTTTACAGGAAATATGCAGCTTTGCCTGCTGCACCAAGAGGCACCAACCTTGCCCTGGTCAAGCCGATTGAGAATCCTGCTTGAATGAAAACCGCACAGACTCTCATCACAAGTGCTATCTACCTGGAAAGGCTGAAAACGTCTAAGCTTTTCCCAAACTAAAGACTTGACTTTCTAAAGGGGAGGGGAGGGAACCAAACGACACATGATTGTACCCTGGTCTGATAAGCTTTCAATAGGAACCCAGAAATTTCAGCAACCTCTCCCAGAAATGTACTAGGTCTCTGCCAAGGAACTAAGGACTCCTGAGATCAGGGAAGGAAAAGTGTAAGTTCACTTGTGGCTAGAGAACATAGAGTTTTAAAAAAAGGCAGGGGGCTGCTGTCCTTCAGTGAAGGATTCTATAGTACTAAGGCAATTCTTCCATAGGCATGTGGGCAGACACCAGCTGGGCATTTGCTGTTTCTTATTTCACAGGTATAGTCTGCAGCAGGGTCTCCATAAAAAGAATGTTAAAGTCAACTTGATTTGAAAAAAAGTAGGCTTTACTGGGGCAGAAGAACAGAAGCCAGACAGAACTAGGTTAAGTCTGACAGATACCAATTAGAGCTAATCTGCCACAGCATGAAAAGAAACTTAAGTAACAGCCCCTAGAACCACTTCATGTGGTTTCTGTCTGCAGAGCCAAACAGAGGCAAAAATTCTAGGACAACTCTCCCACAAAATGGCCTCTGGACAGCAGCACAAACAATGCACAAGCAGATCTGGTCAACTGCCCTGTGCTCCCCCATCCCCAGCTTCACCTTTTGGTGTATTTCTTTTACCACAGCTCTCGCAACAGCCACAGCTTACTGACCGGCTCAGACCTCAGCGTTTGCATAAATCCTCCCTCCTCTGCTAGCAGTGGTTCTCACATGGTCAGGGAACCAGCTGCATTAGAATCACCTTGAAAGCTGCATTTTAAATAGAAAGTCTCAAATACTATTCCCAGAAATCGTAAATTTAGTATGTCTGGGGTGGGGCCCAGGAAATTTGTATTTAAAAAATATTTCCCCAAGTACAAATTGTATAAACATTGTGAATGGTCTATCAAAATTTTAAATGCATGAACCTTTTGGGATTTAGCAACCCAAAGACTGGAACATCAAGATACATGGACAAGTTACTCCCTGCATTACTGGGTTGGGTTTTTTTTGAGACAGAGTCTCACTCTGTCACCCTGGGTAGAGTACAGTGGTGCCATTTTAGCTCATAGCAACCTCAGACTCCTGGGCTCAAGTGATCCTCTTGCCTTAGCCTCCCGAGTAGCTGGGATTATAGGGACCTGACAAGATACCTGGCTAATTTTTCTATTTTTAGTAGAGACAGCATCTCATCCTTGCTCAGGCTGATCTCAAATTCTTGAGTTCAAGCGATCTACCTGCCTCATCCTCCCGGAATGCTAGGATTACAGACATGAGCCACCATGCCCAGCCTGTGTTGCTGTTTGTAACAGCAAAGAATTGAGAACCAACAGATCCATCAGGGAGAGTGATTACATAATTTTGGTATATCCAATGACGTATTTTATGGTAGCTATGCTAACATAAAAAAGAGGAATTATTACTATGAAACAATCCCTAAGATACACTGTATTTTAGAAAACTGAATAAATCAAGGGACAGAAGAATGCTACAGTTTAAAACACAATTCCTAATGTGTGTGTCTCTCTCCACACACACACTCTCTCTCTCACTCACTCACTCACTTAACAGATGACAGGCAGGTACATACTGGAGGCAAATCCCCTACTAATGTACCCTTGAGGAGAAATGCAGTGAGGATAGGTTTTTTTCTACTTCATACTATGTGCATTCTCTAGCCAAGTGCTTTATTTTCTTAATAAGTATTTTATTTCTTAGGGGCTTGTCTAGGTCATGAAATTATGGGCGACTTTTATTTCTTTTTCTCCTTATCTGTCTTTTTTTTTTAAAGACAGAGTCTCACTTTCTCGCTCTCCATAGAGTGCCGTGGTGTCATACAGCAACCTCCAACTCCTGGGCTTAGGCGATTCTCTTGCCTCAGCCTCCCAAGTAGCTGGGACTATAGGTGCCCACCACAATGCCCGGCTATTTTTTTGTTTTTGCAGTTTGGCTGAGGCCGGGGTTGAACCTGCCACCTTCGGTATATGGAGTTGGCACCCTACTAGATGAGCCATAGGTGCCGCCCCGGTCTTCTTCTTCTTCTTTTTTTTGTTTTTTTTTGAGACAAAGACTCACTTTGTCGCCCTCAGTAGAGTGCCATGGTGTCACAGCTCACAGCAACCTCCAATTCCTGGGCTTAGGCAATTCTCTTGCCTCAGCCTCCCAAGTAGCTAGGACTACAGGCGCCCGACACAATGCTCGGCTATTTTTTGTTGCAGTTTGGCCACGGCCAGGTTTGAACCTGCCACCCTCGGTATATGGAGCTGGTGCCCTACTCATTGAGCTACAGGTGCCACCCTATCTGTCTTATTTTAATACCCTAAGCAACAAATTTAAGATTCATCAGGTGACTCTATGTGTAGTCAGATTTGGGAACCACTGACGCTTGGGCACCTCAAGGTCATGCACATGTTATGCCTGACAGCCCTCACAAGGTAGACTGAAAGTGCAACAGAGGGCACAGGAAGCAGCTCCATCCTGGGCTGGGAAGGACAGAGGAGGAAGGCTTCAGGATTCAAGGTGCCAAAGCAGAAGGCCATTTCTGAAGCTTTCCCCCACTAGCAAGAACAGTGAGAGGTAGATAGGTTAAATCTCTCAGCCAGACACAAATATCCCTTCAGAACATAGGGAATGAGGATTACAGGAAGAGATGAGAGACACACATTAGCAGAAGAAAATAAAAATTAAGCTGTAATATACCGCTTATAGATAAGCAAAAGAACAAAGAACAGAACAATAACAGATTAGTGTTTACATCCTCAGCCTGACAGATCAAGAATCCAGGGCCCTTCTTACAGAGTGATCATACTGACCTGATGCCTTCAGTGAGGTAAGAAGACCCTATGAATGTGCAGGTTTCTATACTGGGGACTTTTAATTTGAAATTCATCACAGAAGAGATTGTTAGATTTAAAAGCACTAAGATCTTCTCAGAAGCACACCATATATACACATACATATATGCTAAGATTAGTAAAAGAGTTGATGTGGGAAGAACATCAATATTAGGTAGCATGTGTTCTAAGAGTTTTTAAAATTTCTCATAGGGAAGTCCCTACTTGAAAATAATTTTAAGTAGTAAGATTAAAATTTCTTCTGACCCAAAATATCAGCCTTTTTAAGATAATTCTAAAACAATAATTGTAAGCAATTTTTTAAGTTTAAAATGATCTCCACAGCTAAGGAAGGAAATGGCTGTATACCTAAGTCTTCCGTTTTCTTTAAAGAAGCATATGCTACTAGAATGTAGAAGTACATGAGTAATCACTATTGGTGAGATGTAAAACATCCTATGGATTCATAACCTAGAATATATCAGGCTAATATGATATTAGTGCATTATAAGATTTTGGTTAAAGGATGTTTTTAAGGATAAATATTCAAATGCTTAACATTCAAAGTGCCATTACTAAATCACAAATTGGTATCAGAAAAGGGAAAGATCAAGATAGAAGATGACTTTGGTAATTACACCAGATGTACAGTACACATAAGACACATGGGAGAATGGAGGTCTCACTGGAACAGCTGAGGACAGGAGGGATCCTGAGCCTCTAATAAAAAAGTAAACCTGTATAGACTTTCCCTTTTAAGAGGCTAAGTCATTGATAATTAAAAAGGACCAAGTGTCCAAGTATCGCTCTAAAATAGAACTCTAAAGTGCAAGGAGATCAATTCAAGAATCACCTTTCTGCTGGAATTGCCATCTTGAATTAAGATGGGACTCAGAGAGGGTACAACAGCCACTTTGTTCCCATGGACATGACTGTACTTAACATACTTGAATAGAAACTTAGGAGACCAATGGTAAAGATGATACCAGAATCTATTCTCAAGAGGTGGAAATCTTTTCTGTCATCATCTCAATGAGTAACAAGGACAAAATTCCCAAGAGCACACATGTCCCATGCTCTCAATATAGTTAAAAGAATTCTGCTGCACTGTTTGCCACCTCTTTAAACAAAATGTGATGGTTTGTTGGTTTTAATTCACTCACTGTTGCAGCCGCTGCTGCCTCTACTCCCTGTTGGCTCGGGGTTGGGCTGACTGGGGCCTCCACAGGTTGCCCTTCCTGATAGTGAATGGAAGAAAAGAAGAAGAGAGAAGAAAACAAAAGAGGGAGGGAGTGAAGGGGAGACAAATGGAGGGTACATGGAAGGATGAAGATGGTCAGAAAAGGGAGAAGGAGGGTCTTGTAACTCAGCTGCTCTCCAACAGGAGTAATAACCTAACAGCCATTTGGGAGTCATGCAATAAGATCTTATGGGTTTTTTCAGAGAAGGTAATAAGTGAGTACCTGTGGATAGCTAGAAATGATGTATAATACTGAACATTTGGCAAAATTTAAATTTGTGTAGAATTCATATGCACACATATAGTTAAATAAATACATGAATGCATGCTGCTTTTAAAAAGGAAAAAAATCCATGTTTTAAGCCAAACCTTTTTCCTGGATATTTTGGTCAGTGAAAGACAGTAGTATCACAGTATCATTTTAAAAGAAAATGACTCAGTGTCAGTGCTGTGGCTGTCCAGGCAAACCACATGAGTGGGTTCACCATCTGCAGCTCTTGCTGTCTTGCTTTGGCTAATGCTGCATCTAGACAGGCCCAGACCTGGATCCTGCTGAGCACAGCATGAGCAAAGCATGACCAGGAAAGGTAAAAACTTGCGACTTGTTCTCTCTACCCCAGCACTCAAAGCTGACTCCAGATGTCTGAGCAGCAAATACATGTTTCTCTAACTTTGGCAGGCCCAGTCCTCATGCTGAGATACAACACAAATGCATTTTAAGAGCATAGAGATTTGCACATAATTAATTATATCCACTGGGGAACTGCTTTAATCTTGGGGGGCGGGGAAGGTCTAGAAATATACCCACCAAATGTTTCCTCCTTAAATACTGATGGCGAAGGACCAATGGTTTAAACAATAGCATCCAAGGTACACACAGTAGCGCCACCACAACCAGGAAACACTGAATTCCTTTCTGCAAAGTAAAAAGGACAAGGCACATCACATAAAAGTCCATTAATCAAATTCTCAAGTTTCCGAATCCAGCACAAATTTCTCCCCAAACAGTACTTTCTTACTGATATGTGAGTAAGACTGTCCAGTTTCTCAAAATAATTATCAGAATTTGCAGCAAAGCCCAAGAATTGTCCCATACAATGCTAGTTATTCATTGTACCCTTTCTGGATACAGAAATTACAGTGGATCCTTCCAAGCTAAAGAGGATGGTCTGAATTCAGATATGGATATATACAGGCTGGAAACCAAATATTACAGAAAGGTTTTGGTAGACTTTTTTAGAGTGAGAGAAACATCTAGCTTCCCCATCTAAGGTTACTTCCTCAGGTAGCTTACCAAGAGGTTGACGTACCTGTCCAGAATACAGCATTGAATTACTAGACTCTGGGTAGGAAAAGAGGAACATGTTTATGAAATGGATCAGAAGGCTTGGCGCATTCTCAGATGTATGAGCATCATAGGCTGTCCACTTGTAAAAAATAAGGATAACCAAGTAGCCAAACAAAGAGGTCATGAAGATTATTTCAGGAATAAATCCAAAGTAGATATTTAGGGGCTTCTTGAAATAACTAAAAAGGGAGAGAGAAAAAATGTTAAGGGAGAACAGACCCAGGGTCACTCCTATACTGAGTAGAGATTTTTCTACCTAACACTCCTTCAATTCTATTACATTAAGACATAGCAGCCAGAAGCTGGAGGCAACAGAGACAATGCAGGATCACTTATCACTTTCAAACTTTTGGACCTTGAGTGGCTCCACTGCCATCTCCACATCATTTTCTCTGTGAGAAAGAGAATGAAAAATTCTAGTATATTCTGAGGGCGCAGTTCATAATTTTAAGTGAGTTACACATCAAGAAAGAAAAGAGGCGACTCAATGAGTGCTCAAGTTTTGTTCAAAGATCTTGTAACTATAATTTTTTTTTTTTTGAGACAGAGTCTCACTATGTCACCCTGGGTAGAGTGCTGTGGCACAACAGCTCATAGCAACCTCAAACTCTTGGGCTTAAGCAATTCTCTTGCCTTACCTCCCAAGTGGCTGGCACTACAGGCACCTGCCACAACACCCAGCTATTTTTTTGGTTGCCATTGTTGTTTAGCAGGCCAGGCCAGTTTTGGTGTATGTGGCCAGTGCCCTACTGACTGAGCTACAGGCACCAAGCCAATTTTTTTTTTTTTGAGACAGAGTCTTACTCAGTTGCCCCAGGCTAGAGTGCTTTGATATCATCATTGCTCATAATAACCTCAAACTCCTGATTCTCTTGCCTCAGCCTCCCAAATAGCTAGGACTATAGGCACGCATTACCACACCCAATTAATTTTTCTATTTCTAGTAGAGACAAACTCTTGCTCAGGCTGGTTTCAAACTCCTGAGCTCAATCAATCCACCTGCCTTGGCTTCCCAGAGTGTTGGGATTATAGGCATGCACCACTGTACGTGGCCCATTAACTGTTAATTGTTAAGGAACTAATATTAAGTCTCATTTAAGATCATGAGGTTTTTTATTCTTTGAGACAGTCTCAAGCTATCGCCCTCAGTAGAGTGCCATAGCGTCACAGCTCACAGCAACCTCAAACTCTTGGGCTCAAGTGATTCACTTGCCTCAGCCTCCCGAGTAACTGGGACTACAGTTGCCTGCCACAGTGCCTGGCTATTTTTCTTGTTGTTGTTGTTGCAGTTGTCGTTGTTGTTTTAGCTGGCCCCAGCCGGGTTCAAAACCCACCAGCTTCAGTGTATGGGGCTGGCACTGTAACCACTATACTACGGGTGCCGAGACAATCATGAGGTTTTTATAAAAGCACTTCCTTAGTGTAGAATGGTGTTCTGAGTTAGTAATTCTTCCCCAAAGTTGTCACGATTTCTTTAGGCAAAAGCATTATTTATACTATGCACATTCTTATGATAGAAACAGAGCAACTCACATATGGTTGATAAGGCTTAGGCTGACTCCAAACAACATATGGATGATGCCAAGGATAACAGACATCTTCATCTTAAAGGAGTTGAGGAAGGTCAGTTTATTGGTAGCAATGTTCCAAATCTGTCATTAACCCATGAAAACGAAAGGTATTACAAAGAATTCTCAAATGGAAAATTATTATTCATCTATTTAAAATATAGTCATTTTCTTATTATGGCAAATTCTAAACATTTACTTAAATATAGAGAATGGTATAACAAACTCCCATGTACTTATCACACAACTTCAACAATTACTATGAATTTATGGACTCATGATAATCTTGTTTCATCATATTGACCACCCATGCCCTATCTGTGTATTATTTTGAAGCTAAATCTAGATATCATGTCATTGTACCTGTAAACATTTCAGTATGGATCTCTAAAAGGTAAGGACTCCTTTTTAAAACACAACCACAGGCTCGGCGCCTGTGGCTCAGTGGGCTAAGGCGCCAGCCACGTACACCTGAGCTGGTGGGTTTGAATCCAGCCCAGGGCCTGCCAAATAACAATGATGGCTGCAACCAAAAAATGGCTGGGTGTTGTGGCGGGCACCTGTAATCCCAGCTACTTGGGAGGTGGAGACAGGAGACTCGCTTGAGCCCAGGAATTGAAGGTTGCTGTGAGCTGTGATGCTATGGCACTCTATCCAGGGTGACAGCTTGAGGCTTTGTCTCAAAAATAAAATAAAATAAAAAGTAAAACATAACCACAATACTGTCATCACAACCAAAAGTGCTAATAATGACTCTTTAATATCACAAAACATAAAGTCAGCATTCAGATTTCTTTGTTTCCAATTCTTTTTTTTTTTTGAGACAGAGTCTCACTCTGTTGCCCTCACTAGAGTGCTCTAACATCATAGCTCACAGCAACCTCAAATTTCTGGGCTTAATGCATCCTCTTGCCTCACCCTCATAAGTCGCTGGAACTATAAGTGCCTGCCACAACAACCAGTCATTTTTTCTATTTTTAATAGAGATGGGGTTTCACTCTTGCTCAGGCTGGTCTCCAACTCCTGAGCTCAGGCAATCCACTTGCCTCACACTCCCAAAGTTCTAGGATTACAGGGATGAGCCATCACACCTGATTACAGTTTCTAATTTTTTTTTTTTTTTAAATTCTTGGACTCGGCACCTGGGGCTCAATTGCTGAGCTGGCGGGTTTGAATCCAGCCCAGGCCCACCAAACAACCATGACAGCTGCAACCAAAAAATGGCTGGGTGTTTTGGCGGGCGCCTATAGTCCCGCTACTTGGGAGGCAGAGGCAGGAGACTCGCTTGAGCCCAAGAGTTGGAGGTTGCTGTGAGCTGTGATGCCATGGCATTCTCTCCAGGGTGACAGCTTGAGGCTCTGTCTGAAAACAAAAAAAAAAATCCTTGGCTTGGCACCCATAGCTCAGCAGCTAGGGCACCAGCAACATACATTAGAGATGGGCTTGGCGCCTGTGGCTCAAGCGGCTAAGGTGCCAGCCACATACACCTGAGCTGGTGGGTTCGAATCCAGCCCAGGCCCGCCAAACAACAATGATGGCTGCAACCAAAAAATGGCCGGGTATTGTGGTGAGCACCTGTAGTCCCAGCTGCTTGGGAGGCAGAGGCAGAAGACTCGCTTAAGCCCAGGAATTAGAGGTTGCTGTGAACTGTGACGTCACAGCACTCTATCCAGGGTAACACCTTGAGGCTCTGTCTCAAAAAAAAAAACAAAACAAACCATACATTGGAGATGGCGGGTTCGAATCCAGCCTGGGCCTGCCAAACTAACCAAAAAATAGGCAGGCACCTGTAGTTGGGAGGCTGAGGCAAGAGAATCACTTAAGCCCAACCTCAAGAGTTTGAGGTTGCTGTGAGCTGTGATCCCACAGCACTCTACCCAGGGCAACATAGTGAGACTCTGTCTCTAAATAAATAAATAAATAAATAAATAATAATCTATTTCATCAAAGCAGGGCCTAGATAAACTGATACACTATGATTGCTAACATATCTCTTAAGTCTCTATCTAACAAGTTCTCCTTCCATCTCTCCTTTTTTATTTTTACCTGAAGAAACTGGGAGTTATATCTTATACATCAGTGATTTTTCAACTGGTATGTTGTAAGAGGGTCTTAGGTGTGCTGAGAAAATTTTTAATGATCATAATTAAATTATTTTTGAAAGAAATTCAAAGCACAGTATGTCCTATTTTACTCTTTTGATCGACATAATTTCAATGTGCTGTAGAAGTTTAACTATAATAAGTTCAGTGTGCCATGAGATAAAAAAGGTTGAAAACACTGCTGTAGATTTTTCCCAGGTCTGTGTTTTGCTGATAGTATTCCTGTGGTGCTATTGTTCCATCTACTTTTAAGTAGTAATTGACTTAGCTCTTGTCATCCAAAACTTGGATGCCTATCATACTTTCCTGATGGTTTTCTCTGCCTCTATTTGGCCATCAGATCACATCTCCTAAATCATGACTCTGATCCAGTTATTTTCCTATGCTGAAACCTTCCCTGAATTCCCACTGTCATCTTTAGAATAAAATGCAAACAGCAGCCTAAGATGGACCTTCTATCATCTAGTCCAGCATTCTTTCTTTATGACATGGCCTTCCCAAAAAGAACTCATCCTCAGTGACCTCTAAAATGGAAACTTGTGCCTGGCTCTTTCCTTCTCCAGCCTTAGTTTGCCTAAAATCCAAGTTCTACCTGTAACTGCCTGAAACTCCAACTGCCAGGCTACCCTGTAAGCCTCAAATGAGATACCGTCAAAAAAGCTTTATAACCATAGAATACTACATAAATACAAGGTGATATAGTTAGACTCCAAGGGCAGGAACTCCATCTTAAAATTATGCTTTATGGCCCGGCGCCTGTGGCTCAACGGGCTAAGGCACCAGCCACGTACACCTGAGCTGGAGGGTTCGAATCCAGCCCGGGCCCGCCAAACAACAATGACTGCTGCAACCAAAAAATGGCCAGGCATTGTGGCGGGCGCCTGTAGTCCCAGCTACTTGGGAGGCGGAGGCATGAGACTCACTTGAGCCCAGGAATTGGAGGTTGCTGTGAGCTGTGATGCTACAGCACTCTATCCAGGGTGACAGCTTGAGGCTC
>CAUYON010038280.1:0-41487 GCA_963573935.1 Arctocebus calabarensis
GGGCATATTCTCATGGCTCCAGCTTTTGTCATCACACTTCAAGAGCCCCAGCTTTGCCTTACAGTGGAGCACCAGGAGAAAAAACTTCTTTTGGACACTGGAGCAACCTTTTCTGTACTTCTCTCTAATCCTGGTCTTTTATCTCCCAAATCCATAACTATACAGGTGGTGTCTGGACAGCCGGTTACCAAATTTTTCTCCCAGCCTCTAAGCTGCAATTGAGATGACTTGCTGTTCTCTCATGCCTCCTTAAGTGTCCCTGAAAGTCCTGCTCCCCTTTTGGGGAGGGACATACTAACTAAAACAGGAACTTTCCCCTTCTGAGGATCTAGTCATGACCAAAACTCTTCCCCCCTAATTCACCTTCCCTGACCCCAACTTGGGAAGACCCCTTTCCTGTTATCTTGTCTTCTTCTACTGTTAAAGTTATAGGAGTCGATTCCTGCATGTGTCATTCACGAGTGAAATCCTGGAACCCTCCATCTTCTACAGTGGCAGGCAATGAAGACAGCCAATCACAGACCACCTACACTTGTGAGTCAAAAGAAAGTTTGAAGTTGTTGTTTGGGAAACAGCAAGAAAAACCCTAATATGGTTTTCTTTTGGCATCATTGAATAAGTGCTTCTGACCTGACGCTGTTCTACCTCTGCCTATTACTAAATACACTAATCAGATTTATGTTTTCCAGAGATGTCATCAAGCCACAGGCAATAAAGATGGTTCCAGTCCATGAACCCCTGTATCACTCTCCTCTGGAGAAACCCCAACTGCCCCCTTCTATCACCGCCCGATTCAGCAGGAAGTAGTTAGATCGAGTCTTCGCCCCTTTTCCCTAAGAGCAGTTGGAGTTTCTACTCAGAGAGGGAGAATTGATGCAGGACAATTGGCACCCTAGCCAGCTCAGTGGGGCTGGCGGACCTTCCGCCTCCTCCTTGGCAGTGTCGGTGGTGTGGCAGCCAGCTGAAGAGCCAGCAGGCTGGATGACAGGCAGGGAGGGGGACCTCCAACCTCCACCAGAGGCTCCAATTGCCAAAAGACTGGACAACTGCTGAGGAGACACCTGTGCGTTGGTGTCTCCTTCACTTCACACTTAGGACTAAATGTGGAACCCCCTTCTCCTATGCCTAGGTCAATTTCTTGTGAATTTCCTAGGCCTCAATTCCAAGAATGGACTGTATCCATTCATTGATACATTCATTCACCTTGCCCCTGGCGGAAGGGACTGTATTCATTCGTTTCCTGGCCGGGGAACCCATGCACCTATGTATACCCTGAGACTAAAGGCCTAAAGGAGGATATGGGGAAAGACTGGGAGAGAAACGGAGAGAGCTTCTCTCTCCCCACTTTAATTCTCTCCCTCTACCTGAAGCTTTAGTGCTTTCTGTATTCTTTTCTGTGAGTAGATTCTGTCTTACCATTGGGGGGTGAGGGGAAATAATGTAATGAAGAATAATAAAATACATGTTAATTGTACAAAAAAAAAAAAAAAGATAAGGACTAGAAACAAAAACCTTGTAAAGAATGAATGAAGATAAATGCAATCAGAAAAGAAAATAGACGATTAATATTTCTAATTTGGGATCCTATAAGCTTTTTACCTGACACATGGGTCCTAGAACTGTGATGCCACAGTAAGACTTCCATGCCAGGTTTAAAAGGGAATAAAATATTGTTAGTAAGCATTAGTAATAACATGCACAGTCATTTAGCCATCCAAGTGGGTTATCTATCTTATTTAAATATTTCAATAACTTGGTAGTTACACTATTCTATCTGTACTCTTTCTATCTCCCAGAGCTATTTTGCAGGATAAATGAAATATATGTGCAAAGTGCTCGACAAAGAACAGAAACCCAATACACGTTCATTAAAATTGATGTCACCTCAAAAAAAAAAATAATAATTCTCCATACTTATTTCCAATAAGGCTGTATTTGTTTGCAATCCCACCAGCAGTGTAGGAGCGTTCCCTTCTCTCCACATCCACACCAATATCTGCAGTTTAGGGATTTTGGGATGTGGGCTAATCTTACTGTAGTTAGATGATATCTCAATGTGATTCTGATGACTAAAGACGATGAGCATTTTTTTCGTGTATTTTTTGGCCATTCACCTGTCATCTTCAGAGAAGTTTCTTTTCAAGGGTTTTGACCACAAATAAATTAAGTTGTTTATTTTTTTTCTTATATATTTATTTGAGTTCGCTATAGATTCTAGTTAGCAGACCTTTGTCAGAATCATAGCATGGAAAAGTCTTCTCGCATTCTGAAGGCTGTCTGTTTGGTTTAGCTGTAGTGCTTTGAGCTGTGCATAAGCTTTTTAGCTTGATCAAATCCCAGTAATTTGTTTTTGGTGTTGCTTCAATTTCCAGGGGTGGTCCTCCTCCTAAAAATATTTTCCCAGGCCAATATCTTCAAGTGTTTTCCTGCACTCTCTTCTAGTATTTTTATAGATTCACGTCTTAAATTTAAATCTTTTATCCAGTGAGAATCATTTTGTGTTACTGGTGAAAGGTGAGGGTCCTGTTTCAGTCTTCTACAGGTCTCTAGCTGGTTCTCTTGTGTCTTTTCTTATAAGGCCTCTAAACCTACTCATGAAATCTTCTGCCTCATGACCTAACTGACCTTCCAAAGGCCCCACCTCCAAAAATACCAACACCTTGGGGTTTAGAACTTAGACATATGGATTTTGAAGAGACACTTTCTTAATCCCCTGGTGCTATTATAACAAAATATTGGGACTGGGTAAATTACAAAGGATAGAAATTTACAGTCTTGTACCATACACTGATGTTTCAGCTAACAGGATGGTGTTACCATAAGATTGTAATGAAGCAGAAAATTTTCTGTTACCTAGGATATTATAGCCATTGTAATGTCATACTACAGCACATTACTCATGTTTGTGAGGATGCTGGTATAAAACAACTTACTGAGCTGCCAGTCATACAAAAATAAAACAAGTTCAATTATTTATAGTACATAATACTTGATCATACATGACTATGACTGTTACTTTGCTTCAGGATCAGTTTTAAACCCTACAGTCCTAAGTCTCTTCTAAATATCTAAATTGGATGTGAGTGAGAACTGAGGCACAATTGATTGCGATGCAAATTCCCCTTCAGCTGTGCACTTGTGAGGGCAAACATTCTATGTGCTTCCAAAATATAATTGTGGAAGCAGCATAGGACACACATTCCTATTCCAAAAGGGAGAAATAGGAAGGAAGGAACAGATGATGGTTCTCAGGCAAGTTCAAAACCTAGCAAGGCAAATGGCACAAGTTATTTCCCCCACCTCCTTTTATTGACAGGGTCTCGCTGTGTTTCCTAGGATGTCTCAAACTCCCAGCCTCAACTGATTCATCATCTGCCTCAGCCTCCCTACTAGCTGGGTTTACCGACTGAGCAACTGAAAAAAACTTTGTCTCTAAAATGCCCAGAATGCCTAAAATGCACCTTCAAATACTATAACAGTGGGGGTGAGAGTGACGACATACAAGTATTTTGGAGGGACACAATCATTTAGTTCCCAGCATTCATACCTGTGCTCCATATTCTGAAGCTTTGACTGAATCTTCTTCCCAACTCCAAGTTTGCAATCTCTATCATCTCACTTGAGAACATTTGAGAGACACCCAACCCACTGGGTTATCTCAGAGGCTGTGGGATTTTTCGGAACAAGAACTACCCCAACTGACACCCATCACTACTTAACGTTTTATGATTTTGGTCTGAACTTTGGCAATTACCTAATCACATAAGCTAAATACTATAGCAATATCTTTGCCACTTTGCTACAGTTCATACCCAACATGGATGTCTATCCTAGGCCACCAGTCTCTGACTTGAATCTTGAGCATTTTTAGTGCACTCTTCTCCACCACATCAAAGATGACGATGAATATTACCCTCAGCATACACGCATGTTATGATTTATCTCTCCCCTTAATGTACTATTTTTTAGGATAAAGGGATATAATACAAATTTTAATAACACTTTATAGAAAAATTGTTACTATTTCTCAGAATTCCTCCACTTTCTTCTCTTTAGGAACTTTCACTCACACGAACCAATTAAACCAACATTTCCAAACCACTAAAGATTATGCATTTTGCTAAATTCACTATCAGTTAGCTACTTTTGTTTCCCTCAAACTTTAGCCCTATTTGATACAGATAATTAGTTTCCATTCTGAAATTACTTTTTTCTTGTCTTTAGTTTTCACATCCTCTTGATTTATTCCTTACCCAATAGATGTCTTCTTTTCATTGTTCTTTTTCTCAAACTCCAAATGTTGGCAGTCCTTGGGGCTCCGTCTTCAGCCTTCATTTTTTCTTACATAGCTTCCCCCCTAGGTTACCTGTGCAGCATTCCAAGTCTGCCTCCTGTACATTTAAACTCGTCTTTGATTACATTAACATACATGACATAGTCATTTCTTTGATACTTTCATGTTTCTTTAATACTTCTTGCAATCAAATAATGGGCATTAATTGAGTCCTTTCCCACACTCTGCTTCTGATGTGACCACTGTTATCTCCAAGACCCAACTTGGTGTTACCTCTCTTATATAATCTACCCTTGTTACTCTCCCACATCAGATGGAATAAATTATTCCAGGTTTTACTTCTGTGTGTCATTTGGGTTTCTTTTAACAGCTTATTTCATTCTACATTCTCTTATAATTTGGTACTGAATATTTGACTGCCCCTCTTACACTGCAGTTCAATAAAGGAATACTATAATTTGTCTATGGCACACCCTCAGGCACTCTTGTAGCTAACCTGTCTATGAATGTATAATTTAGAAACAATGTGCACTTCAAAAGGCAACTTTTGATTGCTCAATTTTTTACTACTTTAAATAATTTGCAAGAACTCCTGATAACACTTGCTATGTAGTGTGTTTCAATTGCTTATACAGCTCATCTTAGTTTTATTTAGTAAAGTTTATCAAAGTAGGTTTTTCAAGTTGTAAATAATGATTTTATTAACTAAAAATCATGTAAAACTATTTTAAAAATGAACTTAATCCTGCAAGACAATCTGGACTTTTGATCTCTGGTTATCTCAACCTGTGTGATTCGTCTCTCCTCCGGAAGTTTTGCCCATCATTCTAATCTCTGATTTGCTTCCCAGTACTGGCCTGATTAAATTCTTATCTCCGGCAAAATGTAGTAGAAAATGCATTAAACATATTATACTTATTCACTCTATAAAATTAATTTAATTTTGATTTTATGTTGACTTAATATTAACTTCATTAATTTAACTTTAGTTTTATGTAAATCTCTCAATAAAGAAAAGTATTGAAATTTTTTAATCCATTTTATTTTTTTTATTAGGTCATAAACACATACATCATGTATACATTAATGCATTTATGGGGTACATTTTATTTAACTCCTATTTTTTCACTCTTCCCCCCTTTCTTTATCAGTCCCTCCTTTACTTTACCCTTCCTCTTCCAGCCTTGGCAGAGTGTCCCTCGACCTGGGACCTTTGCAAATGTTTGTGGAATAGATCATAAGTTTTGTGGAAGTTAGTAGTTTGCCAAAAAAGTGCTGGGAGGCAGGAAAGGTTAATTGAGTCTGAGTCTCAAGGTGTCTGTGTTATTCCTCTCCACAGCACTAGCTGGCAAAACATATTTTTCTCATTTGCCACTACTTCTCACAAACCAGCCACTGGAGGCTTTATAAAGCTTAGGGCAAAATCAAATAACCCAATCAACTCATTCTAGGGAGGCTCTTCCAGAAATCTACCATGCTAAGGTGTTTGGAAAGAGATGACAGAGTTGCAAGAAATAAGAAACCTGGCTTCAATCACAGCAAACAATACAGTGCTTGATGGTAAGAACACAACCTTGTTACCTTCCAGGATCAGATTATACAGCATGTGTGAAATATGTAGGTTTCTTAACAGATTTTCTGAAATTCAATAATACCGCAATCAAAATAAGAAAAATAGCACCATTGGGAAGTAGTCCCTACATTTTTATCACAGTAGGGTGTTCCAAAGTTCACCCATAAAGTTGCCATAGATAGGGAAAATGAGAAATTATAGTTAAATGTTCCTTTACTTACAAAATATTCATTAAAAATTTTATAAGATATTTATAAAATATTCTCTATTTGTTGGCCACCTCTGTATAAAATCTTGTAATGAATATTTTGTAAATAAAAGTATATTTAACAACAGTTTCCCTTTTTCCCCATGTATGGTGACTTTATGGGTGACCTTTGGGAAATCCTGTATAGAAATTTATAAAAATGTAGTCAATGGCCACAATTAATAATAAAATTGTGAAAATGGTTCAGTGTAAAAAACTCCAAACTCCTTTGTATGCAGATAAAATAATATTACAGAGTAGTATCTTGTTTTTGTTAGCTATAATATTTATGCCTGATCGTTCTGTTTAATTAATTCAAAACTAATTCCTATATTTAAAAAGTGATTATGCCAGATTTACATTTTTAAAAGGAATAATAAGAGCAGAGAAAAAACAGTTGAAAGATGAACATATTTGGAGCATGAAGTAGAAGCAATTCTCTATCTATCGTTATATTTAGAGTTAATACAATGTTTTGGCAATAGTTAAACTTCAAATGCTAAATGTTTATATAACTGAAACTATACCTGGTCATCTGTGACTTGCTCAAAATTCCTAGGAAGAGCTGGTATTTGTTTCTTATTCTGCTTACACAGAAACACATTAACTCACTATAACACTTATTCTGTTCTCATGCTCAGGCCAAGTGATCCTGCCCAAGAGGTCCTTAGATTTGCCCTTAGAAGTCCTTCTTTTGCTCTAAGAAGCTTTTTCCAATACCCAAAGGTAAAATATTGCCATTACATACAAAGGTTAACTTGCACCTCTCTAGCTAATAAAACTTCCACATATTTAATATTTTTTTCAGTTATTTTTTATAGATAGCACTTTATTTAGATTTATCTATAATCCCCCATGATTGGATACAGGATTAAATATTTTTCTCAGAAATATTATGTAAGTGATCTTATATCTTTTTGTACACCATGCTAGGAGGCAAATGATGTGTAACTATTCAATTTTGGTCAGTGAAAGTTTTACATCACTTGGTTAAGTTGGCAACTTTTAGATTTCTCCATTATAAATGTACTTTTACTCCTCTATAATGACAAATACTTTGTAGAATGACTCTTTGAGCTTTGTGAACATTCTTTTCCCCACACAACCTTCTCTGATGCTTTATTTTCAATAAAATTTGTATTTCAGAATAGTTTTGAATTTATAGAACACTTTCCAAAATAGTACAGTGAGTTCTTGCATTCACCACAATTAGAAATGTCCTGATAGCAGCATCTTACATTAAATTATATATTTGTCTCAATTAATGACTATTTACATGAAATGAAACCCAAACTTTAGGTTATCTTTAGATTATCTTTTCTAATGTCCTTTTACTAGTCTAGAATCACATCTAGAATATCATATTATATTTATTCAATACATATTTTTAGACATTTCCAGATGGTGATAGTCTTTCAGATTTTCCTTGTTTTTCATGACCTTGAGATTTTGGGGAAGTACTAGCCAGGTATCTTGCAGAATGCTCATCAGTTTGGTTGTAACCAATGCTGTTCTCATTTAGACTGGGTTATGGGTTTTGAAAGACCATAGAGATGAAGTGCCACTTATATCACATCATAACTTAAGAGTACATGTTATAAGGATGATTTTTCACTATTTATGTTAACCTTGATCACATGGCCAAGGAAATGTCTGTCAGGTTGTCCACTGTAAAGTTATCCCTTTTTCCTCTTCCTATACTTTGGGAGGAAGTCCCTACATGCAGTCACAGTTAAGAAGTGGGACGTTACATTCACCTTCCTCAAGGGAGGAGTGTCTACATAAATTATTTTATTTCTTTTGTATGGAGATTTGTTTACTCTCTTTTACATATTCATTCAGTCATTTATTTATATCTGTATGGGCTCAGAGCTAAGAGTCCAGTTCTATGTTATTTAGTATGTTGCTCAACTTGTTCCAGCTTTTCACTATGAGCTAGTTCAGTTGGCTCCTGTGTTTCTTTGACATATTGCATTGGTTTGTTTCTAAGCAATTCCTTATGTTCTGGTACTACAAGATGCTCCAGGCTCTTCCTGTGTGTTTCCTGCTTTGGACTTATAATGGCCCATTTTCCAAGGAGTGTTCTTTTTTCCTGTTAGAAACCAGCATCTGGGTTCTGAGTGTGCTCATCACCACTGAGAAATTATTGCTTCTAGGCTTTTTCAAAGTACACAGCTTGAAAATATTTTCATTATAAATTATGTATAAAAACACCTTTTGATAATTATTTCTATATCTCTTCATACGTATCATTATTAAGCTAAATAGGATTCATTCTGACTTCTCTAACTGAATCTGATATTAAACGGTTCACCCTAACCTTGTTCTCTTTACTCTTTACTCCAGCAGGGAGAAACCTGATGGCTTCCAGCATCCACATTTCATTTGTGTGCTTGTTATCCTTGTGTGCATGTATAGTGGTTTCAGAACTGATAACTCATAGGCCAGTGAGAAACAGCTCCACCGACTAGACAGCAGTGCTTATGCATAGTTCATTTTGTCTTCTGTCTTCTGACAGTTCCCACTGATTTCCAAAGTCCCTTAGGTCAGCATCTTTTCTCCACACCTCTTCAGTGGTGTCATACATTTGTAATACAACTAGATTATTTTCTCACAATTTACACTCCATCCTCAGAACACTTGACCTCTCAATTAAAATTTGCATACATAAGTGTTACTCTTTGGTTACAAGGTTCTACATGTCTGACAAATGCACAGTGTCATATATCTACCATAACAATATAACATTGAATAGTTTCACACCTCGAAAATGCTTCAATTTTCAACCGTCTCTAAACTGCTGGTTACCATAGATGTTTTCTGTCTTTGTAGTTTTGCCATTTTCAAAATGTCATATAAATTTAATGATATAACCTTTTAATACTGGCTTCTTTAATGTAACAAGGTGCATTTAAGGTTTACTCAGAGTTATAGTCATTCCATTTTATCACAATTGTATCAATAGTACTTTGTATAGCTGTATAATTTCATTTCCTAAGGACATCCTGGCTGCTTTCTTATTTTTTTTTTAATTTTTGGAGATAATGTCTATAAATATGATGAATTCTGGTGGATATAAGCTTTTAAGTAAGTTATCTAAATAATTATATGTACAATTACTGAATTGTGTGATAAGACTATGTTTAGGTGGGACTTTTTAAAATTTTTTTATGTTTTTTTATGTTTGTTGGTTCTGAGATGGAGTCAGTCAAACTCTGTTGCCCAGACTAGAGTGTCATGCTGTCACCCTGGCTCACTGAAACTTTAATCTCCTCGGTTCAGGCGACCTCCTGCTCTGTTTAGTTTTATATGAAACTGCCAAGTTGTCCTCCAGAGTGGCTATCCAGTTTACATCCCCAACCACAGTGAATGAGATTTCCTGTTGTTCCATGTCCTTGTCAGCAATTGATAAGACTTTTTCTTTATTTTATCCATTCTATCAACATGAAATGATATCTGATCATTTTAATTCTTCGATAATTTTGTCAATAATTAACAATCTTTTGGTAAATAATTTATTAAATTGGTAGTTGCAAAATAACAATATTCTTGTAGGGTAATTTATTAAGTGCTATGTGGTATTCATTGTTATTGCCTTTTGTTATGAAGAGAACCTCTTTTTCTATGGAATCAGTATATGTTTCTTTTATTTGAATGTGTTATATTATTGCCATAATGTTATTTCTTTTGTTGCTCAGATTTCCTAAATTTGGCTGCTGAGTGCCCATTTACATTTCCTGCTCTTGCTTTTGACATATTTAGTACTGATAAAACAAGCATCATACATAAAAATACACAAAAAGAGAAATTCAGAATCCAATGTTGCTATAATAGGTTATCTATAATCTCCAGTTTTCAATAAAAATCCATAAAATATGTAGTGAAACAAACACCTTATTACTCAAGATAAAAGACACTGTCTATAAGGAGGCTCAAAAGTTGAATTTAGCAGAAAAATACAAAGTAACTGCTCCAACTATGTTCAAAGAACTAAAGGAAACATGTTTAAAGAATTAAATTATGATAAAAACAATTCAACAAATAGAGATTCTCAATAAGTAGATGGAAGTGTATGGAAAAAGAACCAAATACAGGTGGTCCCTGGGTTAAGAGCAAAATATATTCCTGAGAACATCTTAAGCGCAGGTTTGTATGAAATTTGGATCCTTGATGAACGGCACATATAGGATAATAATAGCAAAAACAATAATACTGTAATGATTTATGTTTTGTAATAATAAAGTGCAATAATGTAGTAATAATAATACCATTGTACTATAATAATAAGTTGTTAAAACTATTGTGCACTTTAATTCAAACAAACAGAGCATAAAACCAAACTCTCATAAAATGTTTAGATATGAGATAGGAGAAATTAAAAAAGAGAATACCAAAGTTTAATACTCATTTTATGTTGCACCAAGGTCTTGCTTACTGGAAGGGGCATTTTTGATGCAAGAATGTAGGGCTAACATTAAAAAGAAGATGATGATGGAGATAATGAGGGAGAAAATGGAGTGGGTGCTAAAGAGTCAGGATCTGATTCTTTGCTGGAGGAGAGTCCCTACCACTGAGTTGCACTTTTTTTAATTATGCACAGTTATTTGCACAGATTTTGGGGGTTCTTTTGTTTTTCATAAAAATAGCCTTTTAGCATCTGATGTTCTCTCTAACTACATAAGTCTTTGTAAACCACTCAATGTTTAGGTCTTGTTAATACATCCTACTTCAGTCAAGTCTGTTGTCTAAACTTTCTTGGCTCTGGATCTCCTGATTCTTTGGGTTCTTGTGTTTCTACCAGCTCCTTCTCTATCTATGAGAGTAGTCGCTTGCATAAAGATGCTGAGTGATCAGCCTACACATATAGATTTGTGTATATAAATGGAATAAACTGTGGGAACACACCTACGGTGCATCTTAGCAGGTTACTGGTGAAACTTATTAAAGGTAGAGTATCAATGTCTTTATATAGTGATCAAGAAAATGCCATGAAGGCTATCTGTAACAGTACAATCAAAATATTTCTGAATGTATATGAATTGTGCCCTATGATTGCACCAATGGACATAATTATGATTCAATAAAATTATTTTAAAAAATGGAATAAACTTATTTGGTGAATTGTTAACTTAATTATTCAATTATAAGTTGTCCTCACAGGGAGCTTTGGGAGCCTGTTCACAAGTATGAAATGTGGTAAGTTGGGTCATCCACAATGCAGGGACTGTCTGTGGTCATTCCAGAGTTGAAAAGTACTATAAATGAAATGGAAAATTTATACATAGGCTCAATAGCATTTTTAAAATGACAGAAAAAAACATGTAAAAAACTTGAAAATTAAACAATGGAAATTATTCAGTCTTAATAATAATATGAAAATTTAAGAGTAAATAGAGATTCAGAGATTTGTGAGACATTGTCATGTATATTAGCATGTATGTAATGTGACTGTCGGAGAAAATAGAACGTATACAAAAATATTTGAGGCTTGGCACCTGTGGCTCAGCCAGCTAAGGCGTCAGCCATGTACACCTGAGCTGGTGGGTTCAAATCCAGCCTGGGCCCGTGGGCCTGCCAACCAACAATGACGGCTACAACCCAAACAAAAATAGCCTAGCGTTGTGGCGGGCGCCTGTAGTCCCAGCTACTTGGGAGGCAGAGCAGGAGACTCGCTTGAGCCCAGGAATTGGAGGTTGCTGTGAGCTGTAATGCCACGACACTCTACCCAGGGCAACAGCTTGAGGCTTTGTCTCAAAAAAAAAAATTTTTTTTGAAAAAATAAGGGACAAAAAATTTCCACCCTTGATGAAAATGTTAATTTCCAGACCCAAAAAGTTCGACCAACCCCATGTAGGTAAACCTATGATATCTAAACCAGGATTGCCAGAGCCAGAAATTTCATTGTGTGTTTTACCTATTGTTTTGCCTTATCTCTTTGGTTATTTCTTAAGAAGATCTATCTATCTATCTATCTGTGTAACCTAATCTAATCTATTCATCTATCCGTCTATAAATAATAGCACTGACTAGAAGTCAGTAAGTCTCTATATTGTTTCTTATCCACAACTGACCTCTGCTCTCAGAGCAACGTGTAAGTCTTTACACACTGCCATGAAGTAGAAGCTAGAGATGAGGAAACCTAGATTTATTTTTGTGATTTTTTTTAATCTTTTAATAACAGTACATTTGAACATAAGTACATTTTGAAAGCCTAAGAATCAAATCAGCTAACATTATGGTGATGATTATGATATGGGGATGTTAGCTTCCATGGCAATTTAATTGCCAGATAGAAACAAATTCTGTCTTGTAGCAATAGGGTTAGTATTTCTCTAAATTCAATGCTCAGCTATTGATTCATAGCTCCTATGATATGAGGGCTTAACAAAAGAGCAAGGATGTTCAGATAAGTTAATTTTGAACAATAAAGTTGCTTGAAGGAAAAGACTGCTAGCTAACAGAACAAATTTGTTTAACTCACACTGAACCAGACTACTAGGAACTTGGAAAACTATAAACTTGATTAATAGTGGCTGTTTGTTTAGATTTGGAAAGTACAGAAGCCATACTGTTAAAATGATTTCTGAACTTCTATTTCCAAAAACAATTCAGCCATTATGGCAATATGTCAACTTATTTCAGAAGAAATATTCTTCTGAATAAGATAATATGACCTCATATATCATAATGCATACAGTCTTAATAATAATAAAGGATATATTAAATCACAGAGGCTACATCTTCTCGGGCTCAGACTCATCTGTGCCTTTTCCGCTCTTTGTGGCTTTATGTAAGTCTGCCGATGACTGACATTTCTTACAAGTCTCAGCTACATAGTTATCAAATAGGGAATGTCTCCAGCTCTTCAAATACATTTCAGTTTGTCTTCACACCTCATGCCTACTCAGTATTCATTTTCATTCCTTCTCTGGTGTTCAAAATGTCTAAAATCTTCCTTTTCCTAATATTTCATACAAAGTTAAAAAAATATAATCTGCAGCGTTATCCTTTATTATAGTATTTTCATTTTCACAATTAAATAGTTTTAAAAATATGTCTGATGCTCACCAGAGGTCCTGAATTTGGAAGGAAAATTCCAGGTGAGTGTTTCTCAATGCAGAGATAGGAGAAAGTCAAAATTTCCAGGGTATTTGTACTCAGATGTGTGTGGCCGAGAGGGGAAGGATTTGGCCAGACATAAATATCGCTCCTTGAAAGATTATGACATAGCCCCTCAGCCTAAGTTTCTTTAAGCCTTTTAAAAACATCAATGTCTGGCCTCAACCCAAAGATTTTCATTGAATTGATTTAGGAAGGGGCTTGGATACTGATTATTGCTTAAGTTGCTAGAGTAATTCTAATTATGCAGCTACAGTCTAGAATATGGAGATACAACAAAAGAAGATACATACAGAAAAGAAGTACACTATCTCATTCTAGTGTAAAAGCCAATGTATTTATTTTGTATATTCTTCTTAAAGCTTTTTAAATACATAATCTTCTCTTTTTATTCTTAACATTGAAATATATTAAGGTCATTTATTTGACTAAGTGAGGTCCTATATGTAGCTACTATCAGACAGTAAAATCCAATTATCCCATGCTATGTGCTGTTCTATACATGGCTGGCCCAGGACTCTTTCAAAAGAAAATGTTTTCCTCAATAAACTTCTCTTGACAACTGATCTTTTGTCACCTGAACAGGCTATATTGGAAACTCCTCAAAACATAACACAGTTTTGAATGCTTTTGATAAAGTTGATTATTAAAAAATGCTCTTGGAAGTCCTATGTGCAGAAAATTTCCCTAACTTACTTGCATTTTTCTAACTTACCTGAGTATGGAATATGTCTAGCAAATCTTAATCATTCGTCAAACACATATTGAAAATCATTGTGCTACATCATGCTATTCTATATACATATACATATGTATATAATAAATGACATTAAACAAACTTATTAAAATATTATAAGTTAATGATATTCCCCAAAATTCAGAATGCTAGAAAAGGTCCAACTCTCTTGTCATATAAAATAAGTTTGGTGTAATTTCCATGATGATATTATAACAAAGATTTTTTAGCTTGTAGGAAGGGTTGTGAATCTATTGAATATATCTAGTGTTTAAAAATTGATTTTAAGGCTCAGCACCCATAGCATGTGGTTACAGCACCAGCCACAATATACCAAAGTTGGTAGGTTCAAACCCAGCCTTGAACCTGGCCAGGGCCAGCTAATCAACAATGACAACTGCAACAACAATAACAAAAAATAGCCAGGTGTTGTGGTGGGCATCTATAGTCTGGAAGACTGAAGCAAGAGAATCGCTTGAGCCCAAGAGTTTGAGGTCACTGTGAGCTGTGATGCCATAGCACTCTACTGAGGGCGACATAGTGAGACTCTGTCTCAAAAAAAAAAAATTGATTTTAAATATAATTGTGATAGAAAATAAAATTAAGTTGAATTTCTTTGTTATATGAATTAAAAATATTTGTGTTTCTATCTACATATTACATGTAAAGACTAATGTATTTCTGTTAAAGACAGTTAAATTTTAAGCACACTTTCTGGCTTTTTCAATATTGTCTGTTATACTCAACTTAAAAATATTACTTTGTAGTTTCAAGCAATATACTTCAAAGGAATTTTTGAGTCATATAAGTTGAAAGCTAAACTGAGTGTCATTTTTTTTTAAAGAAAGAATTCTGAATGGTGATTCGCATATTGTCCTTTGCCCAATAAATATAGAACTCCATGGATTCATATTTTCTACATTATATGTTTACTTGGAGACAGTTGTTTTTATCATATGTTCTATAGATAGCTACTTATACACACACCCACACACCAGCACACACAATATTTACCTTTTACTATGTATTAACCAATTATGTTTATTGGATACACCATGGGTTTAAACACACATTCTGTAACTGTGGAGTTTCACTTTTTTAGACTTAGTTTGTGGTTTTGCTCTCATTTGTAAAGATAACTGACTCATGCCATTGCTCATGGCCAGATCTACACATTTATGATGTATCTATGTATCAGTTTTCAATTTTAAGACCAATTTTGATTTGAAAATTTTCTTTATTATCTTTAGTGCTTCTGGATTGTTTTGCTCAGCATTAATTCAGTTCAATGATTTTAGTCCTGTATGTAGTAATACTAATTGAGAAATTATGGTTTATTATAAGGGATTACCTTCCAAAGGCACACTAAAACCCTGCTGTGAATTATCTAATATTGGCTATATGTAATTTTTGTGAGTTGATTTTAAAAACATTTACTACTGGCCTGTTTTGCTTTATTCATTCTATAATTCCTGTTTATAATAAATAGGAAATTCCATGCTTCAAATATGAGTTTTTCTTAGCAGATTTGTATTTATATAAACAATCAGCAATCTGCCCAAAAGATGATAAGAGAAATATTTTATGAGGAAAAAAAGCAAGAGGTAAACAGATAAATAATATTTAAAAGCTACTGGTGATTCTTGTCATGTCATTTCCTATTTTTAGGACCCTAAAGTAAACTCACTGAAATGAAGCAATGAGATACAATGTCATGCTTCTTTCTCTGGGATATTTTAAACAGCAGCGGGTATCCTATGATTGTCAGGAGGCTCTTCTTGCTGCTGAATACTAAAGAAGCAGAGAATAGTAATTTGACCTAAATTTTGTTTCTAGAGATCTAGTCTAAAAAATTCTGAAACCACCCACTTTTCTTTTCTATATATCTAATTTCAACAACTTCCTCAGTTTCCCCTGTTTTCAATCAAGGATGACAGATGCACTGACATTGACTTCGGAACCTCTGTTTTAGAAGGATGATTTATGTTTTCATTAATTCCTGCTTTGTTCATATAATGTGATACCTTAAATGATCCAAATACTTGAAAGGTTGCCATATAATTATCGAGGCAAATAAGCCATCTTTTTAGTGACTTATTTTGCCTTTTTTTCTTCAGCTTTCCCTCTGAAAATATTAATTAAATATCTCATCAATTAAACCAAAGAAATATAGTAATACAAAAATGTGTTCTTCCATTTGGTATAATTCAAATTTCCACCTGAACCTTAAATAAGTTTCTTACTTAAGACCTTTATGATTAAAATTTATATTTTGCTGAAAAGGAAATTTGCCTCGAATTCTAGAACTGAAGCTTCCAATATCCATGTGACACTGGATTTTGGTCATTTTAGCTTTCTAGAAGTAGTTCCTTCCTTTGTGAAATGATGTAGTTGGATTCAATGATCATGAGATCCCTTTTTAAAAGGCATATTAATTCAGTATTCAATAAAAATATGCATTTAGGGGGAGGTGGGGGGGATTAAAAATATGCATTTAAAATATATTGGAAAAATTTATTTTGTCTTATAAATTAGAACTAAGGAATTCTAGTAAGATGGTACATAACAGAAAGCAAGGAATAATACAGAACTGCTTTTCTAAAATATCTGTAGCCAGATGTAAACCTCTAGTTATGGCCCATGTGTAATAATTATATGTACATAATGCTCATGTGTTTGAGAGCAAAGCTAATATTTAACAACACTGTGTTCAAAATCTATCCCTAATAATAAAGTACTTATTATCCCTATAATAAAATATATCCCTAATAATAAAATACTTATTATTAGAGATATATTTCAACAGATTATTTAAATTTCCACCTGAACATTTTAGGGCTTTACCCAAATAAATTCTAATAAAATTTTTATTTGTATGCTGGAGATAACAGCTTTATGCATTGTATTTTTGTTGAAGAAATGAATAATGTGTAATGTTAGTGAGAGTGTTTGTCTTATGGGGCAAACATTGGTGAGCTATCACTTTATAAATATATTTAGGAATGCAATTATATCTACAAGGATATAATTATGCCTACCATCTATAATATATATAATATATACATTGATATACTTAAGTTATAATTCAATGTTACAATTTCTCTCAAATTTATAGTTTGGTAAGAAGAAATAACACAAATGTGCACACACACGCATACACACGTATTAAATATTCCTGATTGTTTAACTATAACTAAAATGTAAAAATACACACACACTCATACACACAGATACCACCAGTAACTCCTTCCATTAGGCAGAACCTTGTATAAGAGTTGGGAAAGAGGCTACATGTTGTCACGTCATTTATCTTTTATCTTGGCTTTCATCAATATGCCAAAACTTATATGAACAACATACATATTAACCTTAAAAAGTGGGTTTCCCTGATATTAAAACAAAATCAAGATCCATAGGACCAACCAGATTAAATGCTTTGAAAAATGGTCCTCCATGTTTCAAGATTCTAGAAAGACTGTCTTCTCTCAGATACTATTACATAATTTATTCAAAGAAAACATGTCTTTTTATTTTGATTAAAACTTTTAATACACTGTAGCACCTCCATAGTTGACTACCTCCCTACATCGACCACCTTCTTAAGTCGACCTCATTTGTATAGGCTGGATATGTACCATGTCTCTGGATCAGTCCAGTAGGCCTAGTTCCTAATGTCGACCACCTCTGTAGGTTGACCAGTTTGTTATGTTCCCTTGAATTCTCAGCTTACAGAGGTTCTACTGTATTTACCAATTACATGCAGTATTTTGCTCTGTCTCTGCCTATATACATCTCAAATAAGAATAATGTAGTGTTTTCCTTTCAGGCATATTAAAATTGAAAAGATTCAAAATCAAATACAAATAATTTAGTTAAATTGATAAACATATGCATCTGGGGAACATTTTCTAGTATTTTCTATATTGCTAGATAGTCTAAATTGACAAATACCTTCTATATGTCTTACATATACTATTTTATTGAGTATTAATTTATTTTAAAATATTATTTATGTTAGATAAATGAATTCTCTGTGATAATATATAAGAACTATATAAAGTTTATTATTATCTAAGATGGAGATAATTTGGTCACATCTAAGTAAATTACTTCCTTTAAAATTAATTCTTTTGTATTTGTTTATTCATTAATTTATTCAGTCATTACATTTTCATTAAGCACATAGTGTCCACAAAATACTTCCATTTCATTACCAATGGATACAAAAGGGCTAAAATAAATCATAAGTAATTCCAACTCAATAAGCTTTCATAATCTGCAAAAAATATCTATAGAAGTTACATAGACTGATGACTAGAACATTAAGTCAAAATGTCCAAGTCAACCATACCATCACTACACTTTTATGACTCTACTCAAGTTTTCTCTTTTTCTTGAACCATAAAATCTTAGTTTTCCCCTAAAACAAACAATTTTCTTCAGTTTATACAAATATTTATTTCCAGTTCCTAATTCTAGCCACATTCACATTGACTTTTTTGCTCTGCCTTATCTATAATCTTAAGGCCTATTTAAAAATTTGGTATTAGTAATTAAATTGTTGGCCTATCTATTCCAAAATACTTGGTGACTGTCTTAAAACATAGTTGAGTTGCTATGTCATGTTATCTTTCAGAATTCAGTTTACTCTATTTCTTTTCTTTTTTGGCTTATTAGTTTTTTTCTTCTCCTTCCCTTATTCATTCCTTCCCTCCTTTGAATCTGTTTGGTTCACAAATAACTCACTAACAAAACACCATATCATAAGACAAATAAGTAATCATTTATAATTTTTTTTCTTCTTTTGACAAACTTTGGAATAAATAAGAATACCACAATGAGAACAGAAGAGAAGCTAATTCTATCTATCCTCACTTTTATAACCACTATGGCAGGGTGGATATGAAGCATTATCTGCCTATCAAATTACTTAATTTTCACACTTAATTTTGAATAAAATTATATGAATGAATTTTAAAAGCTAAAACATATCAAGTAAAGTTGAAAAACACCTTTAAAACATGGTAGAACCCTTTTCTCTTCTTAGTTCCCACATAAACAGAAATGTGACTCTACTTTAGAAGAACCAATTAATTAATTATATTGACAATGAGAATATTTTCATGGTAGGGTTTAGGACATTAGTTGTTCTGAAAGTAACTTAATTTAAGAAATCTGAAGGCCATGTCTGAAGAATAAAAAGTTGCAAAATTGAATTGTTATCTAATTCTAACATACCAAAGTTACAGTCTAAGGAAAGTCATTTAATCTGTCTGATGTTCTACTTTGTGATCTCCTACATTGAGCAGCAATGTGTATTTATCATCAGTTAAATAATAAAAATATAAAATGTACCACTAAAAATCTTCTAATATTGTGACTTTTGCCTCTACCTCCTCTCATGTGAAGGAAAATAAAAGAAGGGAAGATTAGGAGGGAAATAAAGATTAAAAACAAATGAACACTTTCCATGAGTTGGCCAGTGTTCTAAGTGTTTGGGGTTTTTTTTTCCATTTAATTCTCATAATTACTCTATGTGGTAAATGTTATCTAAAATATAAGTTTGAGGATTTTGTGGCTTGACCAAACAATTTGGCTAGTAAAAAATAGATTGAGGATATTTTAGGTTATTTAGAAATATCCAATTTCCTCAAATTTGACAGCTCTGACATTCCATTTGACGCTTGTCTTTTTAAAAATTTTTTTGAGGTGCATAATTTATTGTGCAAATTGTCACATGATGAGGTGACATTAGCTTCTCTAGGAATGGGAACTTAACAGATAAAGTACAGTTTAGAATCCATTTATGTTGCTTTCACAGTTGGCACTTTTTAGATCTTAACTTGAAGTATCAGATTATCAAAGCAATACTTCCATATGTGGCCACTACATAATTCATTCTAGCTGTGAGAGTATAAGAGTTGAAATATTTTTAATATCAGTGAACTCAAATTGGGCATCAATTTCTGGACCTGCCATGATTCCAATCTCACCAAAGCCACAAATTGTGCAGCCAGTGCCCTTTGATGTTGTCTTTTTTAAATTTTTGTCTTTTTTTATTGTGAAGACATATCCTCATTATTTCTAACTCATAGTTTGGCTTTTGATTATCCTTCAGAAAAATTTTACAGCATTTTTTTGTGATACCATGGATAAGTAAAAATTTTATTATTTTCAAATATGTGTTCGGTAGTGAAACAAATGCAGCATTAACAGCTTGAAATATCAGCAAAGTGTAGGGAAAATATGTGGTTAATGAATGTACAGTACATTGATAGTTTGAGAAATTCTGTCTGGCAATTTTAATCTTGAAAATGAGCCACTTGAGTGAGCCAAGACAAGATGGATAATGATGAGCTGAAAGCTGTAGTGGAGGCAAATCCATCTGAACCTACCCATGATTCAGCAGCAAGGTTTGACACTGCTATTCCAATAAACAAATCAGCAAGGTAAGGAGGCTGGATAGATGGGTCTACATGAATTAAAGGAGCATCAGAAGAGAAACTATCTGGATGCTTGCCTTCTTTTCTGTCATTTCTTCACCGTATTGTCATGTGTAATGAAGAATGGATTCTTTTTGACAATCACAAGGATTCAGTGTCTGGATAAAGAGGAAGTGCCAAAACACTATCCCTCAAAAACCCTACTGGTGCCTGTTTGGTGTTCCAGCACTGGTATTATCCAGTACAGCTTCAGGAAACCTGGCCCATGAGTTACAGTGGCTGTCTACTGCACCCAACTGCACTGCATGATGAGGCACTTGCTATTCGGCAGCCCACACTGGTCAACAGAGACAGCCCAGTGCTCTTGCAAGATAACATTCTACCACAGCAAACAAAAAATACTGAAGCTGGACTTGGAAACTGTGTCATTTACCATATTCACCAGATCTTGCACCAACTGATGAACACTTTTCCCAGGCTTTGGACCACTTGTTTCAAAGAATAATATTCAATTCTCAACAAGTTGTGGAAAACGCCTTTTGCAATTTCATCACCTCTTGCTGTCTAAGCTTCTTTGCTGCTGACATACACAAGCTACCTTTATGATGACAAAATGGTGTCAATAGTTTAGACACATACTTTGATTAATTGCCCTGCTTCCTGTTTGAGATAGGATAAACTAAACTTTTTATCTGGAATTGGGCATTTCATATTTAATGACCTAATATTCTGTGTAACTGTCATTCAAGTTTGTGTTTGAATGATATGATATTAAATGTGTAAAAGCTCTACCTTTCTACCTTCTTTCTGTTCCCCCAGAGGCAAGAAGACACTCTATGCCAATAACATACTTCTTGGCAGAAACTATGTGCTAAGCATATACTAGCATCTTTTTCATGTCCCAAAAGACTTCACACACTTGTTTTACCTTGTTCTTTAAGAAGTCTGTAGTTGTCCCCCCATGGTTACACCTCTGACTCAGATCTTCTCATTCTGCTATTTAAAAAAAATCTCCTTAGTGTCACATTTTTTTTTCCAACTAATCTTCTTATTTAATGAAAGGAAGGGAAAAATCATTTTAGTTCTTTGGTAAGGTGAGACTGTATGTACACATATTCTGTGTGTATATATGTGTAGTACATTTAAGAAAAAAATTTAATTTAGAGAATTAGTAAATATTTGCTTAAATTTACTTGAATAAAATATTTTTTTTACTTACAAAGTACATCTATTAGAAGAAATACCTAGTTTAGCACACTTAAGAACAATCAAGCAAAATTTAATTAGAAATTCTAAAAGTTTAATTAAGAATTAAAATTTTCTTTTAAGAGTACAACTACATAAAATAGTCAAATATTTTTTCTTAAAAGAATTTATTATCCAGAGTAATACACTTTTGTAAAGTGTCAGGATTACAAATAAAAACAGTGTTTCTAGTTTATAGTATATTAGGGAAACATCCTGCATTTTAGTTTAAAATTATAATGAGAAGATCACACAAAGCTTCAAGAAGAACTAACCATTTTTTAAACTTAAGCTAACTGACCTATAAGTCATAGATTTCTACAATTTCAATACATAAATACATTAAAGTTAAAAATAAATAAAATATTTAGTGAATATATTGAAAGTTTAAAAAAAAGTCTTTGAGCCATTATTCAAACTGCTTCAAGTTAAAAATAGCCTATGCCCATCTAGGGTTGTATAGGTGCCCTTTATTTTATACATATGAAGTTAAAAAATAAATGGAAGTACTTCACATCTCAAGCTGATCAAGTAATAGCATTAGTTTACATTATATTTCAGCCATTTATCACACTGAACATACCCAGATAAAAGGAACAGAAGAGAAAATAAAGTCTTGGGAGTGCAAATATCAAATTAGGAGATTCCCGGGAATAAATATATTTATTAAAGCTCTATATTACTTAACATTTAGCATTATGTGATTATTATTTTAATTTTTTTTCAAAAGTAACTGAAAGTGCAGAATTAATTCAAAGTGCCTAGTATACAACCCTCTCGCAAAGAAAGCAATAGCTTCCTATGTTAACTGAATTATTCTACATTGTTACTAAAAGGTCTCCAAAATATACTATTAGATTTAATTTCAGAGGGTTTTATTTCTGATTTTTGGAATGTTTTTCTAATTTATTGTTTTATATGGTGTTTATTTAAGAGTTAGAGGCTTAATAGGAAAGTAATATAATAATATACCCTAGGACTCAATGCTGTTTCTCTAATTGGGTTGTTATCTTCTGTACATATATGTTACTTAAAAATAGAACAGTGGAGTTTTACTGTACTTGCGAGCTACATAGAGTAAATCATTAATTTCTCCAATACTCGGAATTATCATTTGTACAATATGGTTAATAATAAGATTGATAACCATCTTATAGGGCAAACATACAGATGGCAAGAAGATATGCAGGTGGCAAATGAGAACATGAAAAGATGTTTAATACCATTTATTCCTAGGAAATGCAAATTACAACCACAATAAGATATGAGAGAATATTTCCCATCTATTTCAATAGCTAAGATGGAAAACAATAACTATAATAACAAATGTTGGTTAGGATGAGATATAACAGGAACTCTCATTCATTGCTGATGGGATTATGAAGTGGTAGAGCCAATTTAGAAGGAAGTTTGAAAGATTTTTATAAAGTTAAAGACTAAGCATACATCTCAGAAATCACACTATTACTTATTTAGTCAAGATATTTGAAAACGTATATCCAGAGAAATATCTGTATGAGAATGTTGATAGCAGCTTTATCTATAACAGTCAAAAACTTGAAGGTACTGTTAGGGGTATGAAAATGATACCCCAAAGTATTGTACTTTGGCATGCCGAGTGCTTCTAACTGTAGGAGTTTGGAAGGGCTTCAGAAGCAAGAAGTTCTATCCAAACTTCTCCCACTGTCCTTAATTTTACCCTCTAAGGATATTATAGAAACTAGGATTTCTCTTCTCTAAGGCAAATAGAAACTAAATTGAAATTAAAACTCCTCTCCCTCAAATCAAGTCATAGAACCTAGAGCGACCACTCTTTAATTACCTCCCCAGAAAGTAAACCATAAGACCCTCATTCCATAAGCTTCCTGCCCCATACCTGGAGTGAAGGGAGGGGGCAAAAATAATGCCACACAGGGAAGCCAAGAAAAATCTGAACAAAGAGGCCTTGGTAAGTTCTCCCAGGTTATTGCCATTAGATCATATCCTTTTTATCGAATTACATTTCTAAATGGCTGTCCATCCTTAATCAAACCTAAATACAACAATGTAAATTTTTCTGTTGCCTTTGGGTTTTCAATTCTGAAGGCTCCTGTGTCTTGCAAAATGCTATTAAATATATTTTTTATTCTTGTGTTTTGTTAATCTCTCTTTTGCTTTGGGAGTATTGACCTGATTTGGTAATAGACGAGGAAAATGTATTATATATTTTCACCCTTACACAACCAATATGCTCCTCAATAAGTAAATTGATAAACAGTTGTAGAATCATACAATGGAATACTACTTCAAGATAAATGAATGCAACAACATGGATTAATGTTTAAGACGTGTTACCAGATGAAGAAAGACAAATCCCCTCAAATCCACAATATCCATGATTCCATTCATATGCTATATTGGAAAAAGGAAAAAAATATAGAAATAGTAGAAAACAAGGGATTGGGGGGAAAAAAACTGTTGACCCTAAAAGAGTGTACAGGAGAATTTCTAAGGTAAAGGAAGAATTATATGTGGTACTGGGGTACCAGATATGCAATTTTATGCATTTGTCAAAATCCATAGAACATCATAAAGAATTAAATTTAATTTATGCTAGAGTTTAGTTTATAGTATCAGGCTGAAGTACAATGGCATAATCATAGCTTATTGTGGCCTTGAACTCCATAGCTTATTGAGGCTAAACAGCCTAGCCTCCCTAATAACTGAGACTACATATGCACATTTCCATGCTCAGCTAATTTTTCAATTTTTTGTAGAAATGGGATCTTACTATGTTGCCCAGGCTGATCTCCAACTCCCAGACTTAAGCGATCTTCCTGCCTTGGCCTCCCAGAGTACTAGGATTATAGTACTCTACAATTTATAGGCATGAGCCACAGCATCTGGCCCTTTTCAGGATATTGATCCTACTTGTTTAAAGTTTCCATTGAAAACTCTCTTCTTATTTGCTAATGATTTGGGTACAATAGGTTAAGTACTCAGTGAATGGAAAATTTGCTCAACTTTAAATTTTCAGTCAGAATTGTATAAGATGAATGGGTGAAAGATGTCTATGATGTTGGCTATTGTTTCTGCTACTAATTATTGGTCCTCTTCAATTAGGGCACAGATGAGATTAATTTTTTTCCTTGCACATTGATGGGGATGCCGCCCATCTGCCACCAAGGGCTTCATGTTCAGCATCATCTATATATCCTAAAACAAATCACCCATCTTTAAACTGGTCATTTCTTCTAGGAACTATCTTTACAAACATTTTATAGATAATCATTGATTTCACCATTCTGCCACTGAAGATTCATTATAAATTTGACATTTGTCTTTAATTTTAGCACAATTCACGTTGCTCTGATAGGGCCTCATTTAGAACAAGTTTCTTATCCTTCTTGGTGCCTCCCAGTAGATCCTGTTCAGGCATATTATAACGAGTTAGTGTGAGTTCACTATGGTGCAAACAATTTGAAATCCACATATAGTTTTTTCATAATACGCATTTTCCATGAACTTTTTGAAGATCCCTTATATATGCCAAATGATGCCATGAAATTTTTAAATCATAAAAAACAAATATTTTGTTTCCAGAATATAAAAAATGAGCTAAATTAAAAGCAAATATCAGAGGAGGCATACAACATGGAAATGGGACAAGGATTTGAACGTAATTGCCAAATGATATCTTAGTTTTATTTTGTTATTTAAAGACTTTCATTTTCCTCAGTTAAACCACTTTTTATAATTAAGAAAAACATTTCAAAAAATTACTATTTTTCAGAACATATGTTTCTTGAAATCAGATAGTTTTTTCTTTATTCCCTGGGCTTAGAACAGTGCTTAGCATAGTGTAGGTGCTCAAGCACTGTACAAATGAATGAATAAATCAGTGATGAGCATAGAAAAATAAGAAACGGAAAATTGGCTTGGTGCCCACACCTCCATGGCTAGGGCACTGGCCACATACGCCAATGTTGGCAAGTTTGAACCCAGCTCAAGCCAGCTAAACAACAATGACAACTACAACAAAAAAATAGCCATGCATTGCGGCAGGTGCCTGTAGTCCCAGCTACTTGGGAGGCTGAGGCAAGAAAATTGCTTAAGCCCAAGAGTTTGAGGTTGCTGTGAGCTGTGATGCCACAGCACTCTACCAATGGCGACATAGTATGGCTATGTCTCAAAAAAAAAAAAAAAAAAAGAAAAGAAAAGAAAAAGCAAAAACAGGCTGCTTTAGTTTTCCCTAAAAAAGATAGCCGAGCGTGTCTTCTTCCTTTTTCCCTTTTCCTCAGAACCTAAAGAGGGAGCACAGCTTGGAAGCAACTGAGGGACAGGGCTGTGCCAGCAGCTGGCACGTTGGAGACGGGTTACATATCGGAGGGTGAACACATGGTGAATACACTGAGGGTAACGGGCAAGTTTCTCGTGGTTGTAAAAGGAATCACAAATGTGGAAAGAGACGATGACAGAAAGATACAATACATTACGTTAGAAAAAGAAATATACCATAGTTATGAACTTAAGGTCCTTAAAAATGAAAAAAGATAAAGATACAGATATAAGATAAATATGTGTGGGTATGTGCCTGTGTATCTCTCTCTCACACAATGTATGTGCCTATGTTTCTCTCTCTCAAATATGTAGACCTTTCCTTGGTTGGTTCATTGAGCATATATTAGAAGCAGTGATGCTGCAGGAGGATATGCTCATTAGACATTCAGCTACTGATTTATAGGTACAATCCTCAACTAAAGAAACGAGGGCTTCCCAGAAACATAGTTGTTGTTGGAGCTGAGGCAATAACAGTAATAGATTGCCTGGAACATATAATTGGGCCAGAAAGTAAAAAAGTACTCAAGATACAGGAGCCTGGCTTAGGGAGATTTGTCTCTGGCCCAAACTGGGCAATTTTAGCTTTTAAAATAAATATTAAAAATAGTGAACTAACATCTGAAGAATAAAACGTAAATGTAGGAGTCTACATAAAAATAAACAAAAGAATATATAAATAAATAGAGGAAGGGAGAAAGTTCTTCCTTAGAGTGAAATGTCAAATTATAAATTTAGAAGATTTGATGGAAATAGAAAACCACCATTTGGCAACTCTTGTTTTGGTGATTGATTCAGAAAGAAGTCATGAATGGATGCTAGAACTAATGGGTGGAGATCTGAAGAGAAGTGGGAATTGCATTTGAAAAAATATTATAGCACTTTCTTAGGAGTATCTCCCCATACAGAAATTATCAAAAGGCTATGAAAAATAAAATGTGAAAGGCTGATATTCCTCTATTCACCGTATCTGTCAAAGGCAACATGGACAAAGAAAGAGTGTGGCACTGTGACAGATTGAAGGGGACTAAAGAGACAGAAAGCCCATCCTGTCCAGGAGTGTGGATCAGAAACCAAAAATACAGATTATTAGGACAGTTGGCAAAATGTAATTGAAGTGTATGAACTGATGTGCTAGTGTTGTCTGATTTTCTGATTTGAATGGCTACATTGTGGTTGTTCTGTAGATAACTGACATGCAAATCGGATAATGTAGGGATGGGGAGGGGCTGTGTCTACATCCTGCTCCTGAGAGAGGCAAGGCGATGGGGTCAACACGGAAGAGTGTTAACAAATTGGGAACTGGAACAAACAGCAAGAGGATCCGTGAGCTCTTTGTATCAGATCTCCACTTTTCTGTGTGTAAAGTTACTTTAATATAGAATATATCAAAAAGAAAACAGAATTGTAACAAATTAGAGAAAATGTGCACATTTAAAAAAAGAGAGACGAATCGTGAGATCATAGAAGAATCTGACTAAGATTTTCTGTGTGCTTATGATTTCACATTAAGGCCTGTAAGATCGTTAAAGGAGAATAGCATATGACTTCTGCTCTAAAGTCTTTCACTCTCTGTGGGGAAATAAAACTAAATTTGATGTCAATTGCTATATTTAGAAATCCTATATTTTGATTTGTCTACCTACTTTCTTATTCCTTGACTTATACCATTAATGATTGAAGTAATTTATAAAAATATGAGTGATGAGGAAATATAATTTAACTAATAAATTAAAAAAATTTTTATGACATAGTTGCATGTGTATAATATTTCAATTATAAATATTAAAAAAGAATGAAGAAAAAACTAAGTAGCTAAAGAATTCATATAAATGAAATGCAATTTTGTAGATTATTATTATTATTATTTTTTTTTTTTGCAGTTTTTGGCCAGGGCTGGGTTTAAACCCACCACCCCCAGCATAAGAGGCCAGTGCCCTACTCCTTTGAGCTAAAGGCACCGCCCAGATTTTATAGATCTTATTAAATGTGTCGTTGTGTAGTTCAGAAGATAAAGTCCATGGTTAAATATCACAGGATTTGATTTTGATTTTTTGAATTTAAATGTTTTAATATTTAAAATAGATTCAGTTAAAGGAAAGTTTGGGGAACTTTGGGGGAGCCAACAGGAAATAATATTAGGAATATTATTACAGATAATAATACTCCAGGTTACAGATACCATGATGACAAGTTTTGATTTAATTAAAAGAAATACAGTATTACAATAGTTTTAAGATATAAAAATACAATTCAGATTTCCTGAAATGGCTGCTATAGAAATAAAGAATACTATTTATCCTTTCAGTCCTTTATAGCAAAAGTGTCTTATATTTTTTAACCCAAGGGCTCCAGTTTTTTTTTTTTCAGTATCTCATTAGGATTAGTTCATGGGAGTATATGGCAGGCATATGATTTTGAAAATTGGATTGTTAACAATTGAATTTGTTTCCTCACTTTTCCTGTCTGGTTGTAGTAAATGTAAAAGTATGTAGTAAATGTAAAAGTCTGACAATCATTTGTTTGTTGCAGACAAAATTAACTTTGTGTCTATTGTTTTTCGTTTACCTACACAGACAAAAGAGTACAACTGACAGCATTTTCCTGAGTGAAGACTGCTTCAATTACTCCTTGTCTTCAAATGTACCATGCATATTAAAAGCATGTCTGTTTGTTGCACCCAGTACCCCTTCCTCAGTTCCTAGAACATTAAAACTAGTGCAATCTTTACCTGTCATTTATGTCTCACTTTTATGTGTTGGTGCTTTTATGGAGTGCTAAATTGCTTAATTAAATTTTACTGGTTTATTCTGCTTGTTCATTCACATCCTACCAAATCCAGAGTACATTTCCTTCCTTAAAATGAACATATGAAACCTTATGATGTACATTTTATAGGTGCATGTGGGCTGTGAAAATGGATAAGTAGTTTAATATGTAAGGTGCTATCTGCTGAAAAAAATAACTGAATACCGTGCAAGTATGAAAGTCATAACCTGAGCATGTTGCGTTT
The DNA here is from genome assembly GCA_963573935.1 of Arctocebus calabarensis. Taxonomy (NCBI): domain Eukaryota; kingdom Metazoa; phylum Chordata; class Mammalia; order Primates; family Lorisidae; genus Arctocebus; species Arctocebus calabarensis. The sequence continues at coordinate 28,988 of CAUYON010038280.1, forward strand.
AACAAAGCTTTTGGAGGAGCCAATATGAGATTAAATGTTTGATTTTATTAGGTGCCACAATGGATTACTTCTAGGCTCTGGTTCAATCTTATGCCTTTGGAAAACTGGTTGTTGCTGAAACTACTTGTTGTGCATAAAACACTCTCTGTAACAAACACATTCCTTATGTAGTGTGTGTAAGAAGAAAAATGACTACCATTCTCTTTATTAGAATTCCTTCACGACTGAAGGTACGTGATGAAGACTTGGAAATGATGCCCTACCACTCACATTAGTACCACTTGCAAACTTTCCAGTTCTTCTTAGAACTCTTTCTTCTCCCTTCAGATGACCTCATACCTTTATGTGAAAAAAGACTACAACTATTTAAAACAAGCCCTTAGTTGTTTCTTCCTCACGTTTAAGGACTAACTGCAGTTTTGCCAATCTCATCTCCTTCACTACCATCATCAGAGATGTTTTTCATGATACTAAATCCTGCCTCTGCTTCTGCTGAATTAAAATTATTGAATTAACTCTTTTTCTATTCCTTAGAATTATGCCTAATATTTTAGCATATTAATTATCTCTACTATTAACTATGCACATAACTCATTTATTGCAGGGCATCTATAAAAGTGAGCTGAACAGTTCCCTCCAGATCAGATTAACAGCGCTAGTACAATTACAGATAGAAGCTCTGTTATTGACTGCGAGGGTTCAAATTGAAGCTCTGTCATTGCAGTTTTTAATCTCAAGATATTTCAGCTTTTCATTTGTAAAATTATAGCACTCAATATAATTGAGAAATTATAGTCCTCAAATGATGTAATAATATGTATAAGGCATAGCATAATAATGGATCTCATTTTATTAATATGCTTAATATTGTTAATAGCCAAAGGATGGGATGTTCTGTAGGTTTAATCCATGCCTTCCAGTTGTATTATGTGATATTATTCATATTTTGTGCCCTGCCATCAGATGTGATCTGTCCTTCCCTGTGCTGGTCTAGCCAGACCTTCTCCCATGAGCACCTAGCAATTAGAATGAATACAAGTAGTCCTCCAGGGAGCCCAGCTTGCACCTATTGATTGCTTGATCCTGGGAAGTTGAGGGAAGTGCAGAGGCAGCTGGTGTGTGGGTGTGTGCATATGTGCTGTGGGGACCATCTTTGAAGGGCTCACAGCAAAAGGAAATAGCCTCTGAGAAGGTATCTCAGTATTTTGACTGGCTCTACCAGGGCTGCCTCTGTCAATATCATCCTTTCTTTTCCCCAGTGCTAACCCCTTTGATCTGGATCTCCAGGCCATTTTCTCACCAGATCCAGGGCCATGCCATATTAATGTTTATTCCTTTTTCTTGTGCCATTTCAGTCTATCTCACTGTATCAAATCATTTATTCTCCTTCAAAAGTGTAGAAATTACTCTCTCAGGTAAAATAAAATGGAATCCCCCGACAAACTAATATTTTGTCTCATTCCTTGTCAACACAGTTTGTCTCTTTTCTCAATATAGATAGCTTTCTGGGCTGTATGCCAGTTAGCCAATAACCAGTCAGCTTTTTGAGGGGTTGTTGACTCTAATAAACTTATTGCATTGCATACAAGTGGAATTCAACAGAGCAAATGAAAAATGGAGTTCCACTTTCATGGCTTACCTATTTCCTTCATAAACATGGCTTCTAAATACTTCAGTTCTGATTAAACATTCTGAGGTCCACTTTTATATGTGCATCCACACAAACACATATGTGTATGCATGTACATAAATGTACATAGATGTAGCTGTAGATGTGTATATTATATATGTACACATATATCTATAGAGAGACCCAAATATGTACACTTTATGTATGTACAAAGAATCATCTCTTCACATTAATATCCTGTTGTTTCTTTAAACTCATGATTTCCAGAGCATATTGTGTCTACACTTAAACACTTTTCTGCATTCCCCATCTCTTAACACCACTTATTCTGTTTATTCAGAGTAAAAATTTTGGACTAAACTTTGATCACTTTTTCTCCCTTTGTCCCTATCTTGAACTAGTTTTATATTTCTAATAGTTTAATCCCTTCAATTTTAATTTTTTTAAAAATTCTTACTTCTAAAATCATATTTAAGATTCTCTTTTAGTTGAACTACTTGATATTCTCTAACTTATTTTTATGTTTCTATTTTCTTTCCCCCTGAATTCAGCCTGTTTACCTTTATTGAGTTCCAGGCATTTATGTCCTACACGATGGACATCACTACTGAGATATCTCTTTGCCAATGCAGACAAAGCAAAGCAAAATGGGAAACCTCGATTCTTCACCAACCATACACACCTGTGCCCACATGCACACTCTCCCCTATGTCTGCCATGCTTGCCCTTCCTAAGGTCTTATAAATCTAAACAAATAGCTCCTTCATTAACACTGTGATCAAAGCATGTAATCTCAGAGTTATCCTGCATATCCTGGATTCATCATCACCTGTATATAATCCATGTCCATATAAAACTAATGTATTTGAAATATATTTTATACTGGGAATCTTATAAAATGCACATTTCAATTAAGTTTGTTTAGGGTGATTCTTGAAGCTATAAAATCCCAGGAGATACAAATGTAGATGGTTTGAGAACCATCCTTTAAATAACAAGAACCTGTGAGAACCTAAATAATCAATCCTCTTTGCAAAGTCAGAATTAACACTCTTCATTTGACCTGATAATCTCCAGACACCTTGACTTGTATTATTTCTTAAATGCATCAAACTCTTTCATATTCCACGCCATAGAGGAAAAGCCTATAAATAAACCTTTAAATGGTTCCATTTTGTGAAGTCAAGTTTAAAGTCTTTTTTAAGTTAGAAAGAAAAAAATCCTGGATAGAACTCCATAGGTGGCTTAGAACCTAATCATGTAAAAGTGATTTAGGGCGGAACTTTGTGGAGGCAGGTCTGCAAACAGACACCCGTATATCTCAGGATTTTCCAGGCTACTCCCTTAAGATGATTAACTGCCTCCAAATGGTCTGTTAAAGGATCAAGCATTTAAACCACTTATTTCCCCCAAATCTTGTTTTGTTGTTTTGATTTTGATTGCTTAGCATAAGAATAACTTTAGTGAAATAGTTATCAGTTAAGCCAGTTAAACCTTAGCCCATAAGGATAGCTTTACATAATGTTAGTAAAGTGGTTATCAGTTAATCCAATTTATCCATAGGCCCATAAGTACCAGGCAATCAGAGGCCTGGGGCCAGGTTAAGTCATATGTTTATTGATTAAGTTATGTACGTATATAAGCTTTGGTGGAAGAAATAAACTTGCTGTTTGCCTAAGCGAGTGTTCAGCCTCCTTATTCTCCAACATTTCATCCTCTGCAGAACCGCCCATGCAAGAAACATTCACATAACACCACACCTTTGTGTGGAGAGTGTCATCTGTCCAGAATGTTCTTCACCAATTTTTATGCTATTAACTCCCTGTATCCTTTAAATGTCAGCTATTTCTATTCATCTGACAAGTATTTTCTACGTGTGGTGGTTAACTGTGGGTATCAGCTTGATGGACCCATGGGATGCCTTCCTATTTTGCTGAACGTTGCTCTGTGCGTGTCTGTGAGGGTGTGCCTGGATGAGATTATGCTTTGGATCTATCGATTAAGTAAACAAATTGCCCTCCTTAATGTAGATGTACCTCAACCACTGAAGGCCTGAAAAGAACAAAAAGAAATGAATAAGAGAAAGTTCTCTCTCCCTCTTTTCCCTGACTACCTGGGCTGAGACATCAGTGTTCTGACTTCAGACTCAGGTTTGGATTAAGATCAGAATTTAGGCCATCGGCTTTTCTGGGTCCCCATATATATATCCTGTCTACCGATACTCACATAAAGGTTTGGATAACATAACAGCAAATGCCATGGAAGAAAAGAAATATAAGTTTATATAGGTAGTCAGAAAAGAATTCTTTTAGTAAGTACCATATCTCCTGAAAATTAAAAGAGTTAGTAAGTACATTAAGGGAAAACAATTTAATGCAAAGGATAAATCCCTCACAAGATGTTGAAAAAGTAATGATGGGGCTCAGAGCACAATACCCAAACTGTGGTGCCTTGGCATACTGAGTACGTGGAACCGAAGGATGCTGGAAAGCCCCAGAATTGAGACGTTCTCCCTGCCCTTCTCCCTCCTTCCTGTCTCCAGCTACTTTTTCTTCCCCAAGAGAGTAGTAGAAATTAGAATTCCTCCTCCTCAAGACAATTTATAGAAATTAGAAATCCTCTCCCCCAAGGAAGCCATAAAACCTAGAAATGTCCCTCTCTGTCCCTGACCCTCCTTCCCTTAAGACCCTTGTGTGACAGAGGTCCTGCCTTATACCCGGAGGTAGAAATGCTATCCAGACAAGGCAGAAAGAATCTGAACAAACAACTTCTTAGTTTCTCCCCTCAGCTTATTATCATTTGACCGTCCCTCCTTTATCCAATTACATTTCTACATGGCTGTCCATTTTACATCAAACTAAGTGCAAAAATACAGTCTTTCTTGGGTCTTTGGTTCTTCATGTATGAAGTTTCTCATGGCACACACAACTTAATAAATAATTTTTTAATAATTTTTTTTTTTGCTAACCTGTCTTTTGTTAAAGAAGTGTTGACTGTGACACTTATGATGGATGAGGAAAAGTATCACCTTTTGCCTCAGACAGTTCCATAATCAGCTGAATGTTGCCAGGGACTGAAAACAAACAAACAAACAAACAAAAAAAACAAAAAACAGTGTGTCTGGAATAAAGGGAGAAAGTTATTTATAGGATCATGTTAGAGAGGTAAATTATACAGACACTTATAGGTCTTGGAAAAGAATAAGGATATAATCTAGGTGCAATAGGTATTGAGTGAAATAATTAATCAAGAAGGAGATATGACTAATTGGTGTTTGTTATGTTTTACTCTTGTGAGACGTCTATTTCCCTCAAGATAGAATAAATGGCACCAAACTTAATCTCTTTATAAAAATACTACAAAACATGATAAAATATATGAGAGGAACCATTTCAGACACAGAACACTAAGCAGAGAAGAACTGTGATCATGGGGAGAAATACACAAGGTGAGGCAGATGGCTCTGCCATGGGGGCTCAGAGGCTCTGCCTAGAGATTGTTATTTGCTGCAAAATATGGAGGCAAAACCGTAACAATAAGCTGAGGTGGGAGATAATAATTTTCTTAACTTTTAGAGCCACCAACATGTATAGGTTTGAATACTTGAGGGAGTTGTGGTGAATTATCATAGGTCCTTGGTGAGGGTTAAGAGGTTCACTTGGGAACAGCCTACTCCAGCCAGAGTAGAAAGATGGCCTGAGGTGGCAGGTTCAAACCCAGCCCCAGCCAGAAACTGCAAAAAAAAAAAAAAAAAAAAGGTGGCCTGAGCACACTGGACATTCATTTGAGACTCTAGAAAATGCTATAGGTAAGGAGTAAGAACCATACTTTATAGGTGGCATGTTCTAAATGATAAGTACAAAACAAAAACAGAATCTTTTCAGCAAGGATAAAATTCAACCTGACAGGACCCAGTACACTACCCTTAAATGGGAGACAAAATAATCCAAACGCTTCACATTATAATCCACTATGACCAGCAAAAATTAAAGAAAAAAATAGATGTGAAGAAATAGGAAAGGTCACCCTTAGAATAAAAGAAAGACAAAAGGCCACCAACAGACAAATGAAAGAACAGTTAAGAAATGTCAACGCTAGAATGTTCCAGATGTTGTAATTAACAGAAAGTAAAGGAGCTGTCGATCTCTTGTTTATTATGCTCCCTCACAGACACAGAAAGTGCAGGAGTAAAAACAGCAAAGCTAATAAAAATAGAAAATGTTTAGGTGAGTAAACATCTGGGAATCCTGGCTGATTTGGAATTTAACTCACCAATACATTTTTGTATAATGTTTTCCTTATTTGTATTTTTTTTCTGGAAATAATATGGCTTAATTACAGTGGATTTTAATCTCAGAAAGCCAATAGAAATATAAGTATGAATTGTCTGATGGCTTTTAATTATATGAGTTAAAGTTGTATAACATTTGGCATTCTTGAATTTGAGAAGAAAAGGTATTATCAAGCCCATATATTTATCATTGCTAATTCATCATCATCTTTCTGAGTCAGAAGTAGAGAAGTATGTGATTTTTCACATAACACTTCGACTCTTTGGGGCAAGCTGCTAAACTCTTTAGGCTTTCCTTTGCTTCAAACAAAGATACAGGTGCCAATATGCAGGTCTTTTTTTTTTTTTTTTGGAAAGAAAGAGAGAGGGAGGGGGACAGAGAGAGAGATAGATCTAATTCCAGTCAGATTGTTACAAAAGGTGTTCGTTCACCATTTTTTATGTATACATGGTAAACATATCACATTTTATTAATCTGTTCAAGTATTAATGAGCACTTGGGTTGTTTCCACATCTTTGTGATTATGAATTGTGCTGTTGTAAATATTCAAATGCAAAAATAATTTTTATACAATGACTTTTTTTCCCTTTGGGTAAATACCCGGAAGGGGGATTGCTGGATCACATTATCTGGGAGATGGACACATTATAAGCTTGACTCAAACTGTGCCAAAGTAATGCATGTAACCAAAATGTTTATACCCCTGTAATACTCTGAAATTTAAAGAGAGAGAGAAAAAAGTCTCCTTTTACTTCCCCATTTCCTGGAGTGGGCATTAGATACTCTACTCAGTTATTTTTGAAAATGTAAATATGGTTGTATTCTAAAAACTCATTTTTAATTTGTAATTTTTATTTACATGTAATATCATCAAAGATAGACACCAGCACCTTAAGTATAGTACTTTTCTCTTGCTCTCTTTTTAGATCAGTTTATCTTTTCTGCACAGAGTTCTTGCATTCTAACCCATTTCTTTTCCTGGTAGTTTTGGCCACGAGTTTCAAAAAAGGCATTTCCAAGATGTGAACTTCAAATATTTATTAGCTTTAACAACTCCTCACAGTGCTAATACTACATAAAACAACAATGAAACAATGAATTTCACTATCTTTTTAGTCGAAAATACATAAAATTAATGAACATTTAAACAGCACTTTAATATACTAGATTAGTAAATGGATAATTTGTAGCTGTGCATGTTTGTACATGTGTGTACGTTTGCAACCACACATAAGGTCAGTGTGGAGTTCAAAGTAAAGACATCTGGTAGGTTTTTATCATCTATTTGTGAAAACCATTTAGCAACTATAAAATTAGACTGTACTTTTATTTTATTTATTTTGATAGAAAATTTGACCTAGCTTGCTAAGTTGGGGCCAATCTCTTCCTGAAATTATAAAACGTTGTGTCTTTATACTTTGGCTTGAATCTCCTTCAGGGATATCACATCAATTGTCAAAAGAAAATTTATCCAATGAAAGGCTTGAAAACCTCTGATAATAAGAGAACAGATTGCTTAATAGCAATATTCCCTATACAGAAGGATCTGACATTAGGTAATAAAACAGTCTTCCACTCTGTGACTCCTCACCATGTGGTCTCAGTATGTGTGAGAGGGAAGCAGGCATTTATTACTTCATATGTCCTCCGATACTTTGGGATTATCACTTAATTAACTTGGTATAAATAGACTGAACAAGTGGTGTAACTCCCAGTAGACACAACACTTAGGATTCTGTGACGGATACTTAAAGAAATCCTGGAAAATGAACTAACAAGAAATAGAGAAGTGACACCTGCTTCCAATCAGGATTTGAGTTTATGATAAATACGTTTTTATTTCTTCACACATCTTTTTTTTCAGTGCAGGTTGGCACATTTATACGTTATAAATAGAAAGATAGACAAACATTCACTGAACTATTCTAAGACCTTCTTAATGCTTTTCAGGTTGGGGGAATATTAAAGGATTAGAGATTAATTTAAATTCCAGATACAACTTTAAATACTTGTTTAATCAAAAACTATTAGTTGACGATGGAGACATACGTTTCTACTACAAGTACTAAAGAATATACATGATTTATCTGTTGTAAAAGAACAAAAATAATAGACTTCCATTAATGTGAATGAAGTTTGCTATTTTTTAAAGCTCTCTACAAAAGTGAACTTAAATCTATTATTAATCAAATGTTTTGTGACCATTTAGTAAGATGATTCAACACTTTGACAGTATTCAACCTAGCACATTTTAGGAGCTGATTAAGTCTGATCAAAGAGTAGTATCTGTATGTCTTAAACTAAATTACATCTAAAAGCAAGCTCTAAAAAACCCCAAGAAACTATAATGTAATTTTTTCAAATCTGTATCTTAGATGCATGTTATGGAAGTAACTATTTTTAGGACTTTATAGTGGATCTTTCTAAATGGAAATATATATACCAATTGTTACCAAAATTACACTTGGCATTTTATACTTTACTATATTTTAGAGTATAGAAAGACTAAGAAAGGGAAGCATAACATCACTGACCCTCCTAATAATTATTTTAGAGTTTAATTGGACAAATACATGTTTATGTTCACTTCTAATGTCAAAATATGGCTTAACAAATGCAGCATTTAGTAAGGGGCATTTTGGTTTCCTGGAAGTCACTTTTGAATCACTATAGGATGTCTCAGATACATCAATTGAATATATCGAAGTCTATTATACAGGAATGTTTTTCTCATTGATGCTAAATTGGGGGATGTGGGTTACAAAGCTAAAACTGAGATGCTTAAACAAAGGACTTTGAGAATCTGTTTTCCTTAATCAAAACTTTCAGTTTGCTGACAGACATAGACCCTGAAAAGCCATCTTCTTCAGCAGCTGTTTATATTTATTCGTAACAGTGATCAGTCTTTTATTTGAAGTGACTCAATGGTCATCATAAAATGAGTGAAGCCTTAAGATTATTCTGGTAACATTAAAAAAAATAGCAAAATGTTTCAATTTTTTTCTGGCTTATTTTTAATAGGTGTTATCTTCACACTCACAGATTTTGTAGCGCTCTCATTTTCCCATATTCTATTTTTTGACTGATATATGTAAGTTACAAACAACATGGGCTTTATAAGGTTATCCAAAGTACAAACGCAGTAAATAATGTTAGCTTTTGTTCAGACTTTTCCCTTCTCAAGTGCTTTAGGGGAAGTATTTATGAAAGTGCTAACCCCCAAAATGAAATGGCATAAGAAATAAGCTTATGATTTGGGATAGGAATAAAGACAGTACAGGTGGTAGTTCTTATGTTGAATTCATGACTCCAGGTATGCTTATCTGGAGGAGAAAATATGATACTTAGGATGGCCTTTTGAATGCTGAGGACAAACCAAGCCTAGCACCCAGAATGCAGATAAGGTCTCTAAAGACATTGCTATTCCAACAGGGTTATCCATAATAGTTTGTTGGACACCATGCCCCTGCAGTTCTCTAACCCTGTGAGTCAATCGACTTAACCAAAAAACATTGATTCAGACCTGCCCATGAGACACGTATAGTCTTACTTATAGGCAGACAATAGGTACTTTACATGCACCCTCAGTCCTCTCTGTATTAACTTCCTGTGAATTTCATTTCTTCTCTGGGTGTAACCTTTGTTTTCTACATCCCCAACGTGCCGCTAGTGCTCCTAACATTCTGACAATTTGAAATTTAGAAAATTGCTTCCACTCCCAATTGTGAATAGACACTTAGATTATGAGCTCAAGAGGTGGTTTTGGAAAATAACAGAATAATATTATCATGAGAATAATGAGAAATATTATCCTTAGAATGATATATACATTTGGAATTACTTTCTAAATTTCATTCACACTTGCTCTTCACTAAAACCTTGCAACTTTCTACCTAGTTGCAACTAGTGTTTGGCTGGCTCATGCTTTCTCATTAGTCATATCTTTATCCTTATTGCACACCCTTTTTAGACCATGTGTTGCTTTAAACAATATGCTGAAGTCAAACACATTTTAATCCCCATTAGGATCCTTTATTTCAATCCAACAATTCGGGCGGCACCTGTGGCTCATTGAGTAGAGCGCCAGCCCCATATACTGAAGGTGGCAGGATCAAACCCGGCCTCGGCGGAGCTGCAAAACAGAAAAATAGCTGAGCGTTGTGGTGGGCGCCTATAGTCCCAGCTACTTGGGAAGCTGAGGCAAGAGAATCGCCTAAGCCCAGGAGCTGGAGGTTGCTGTGAACTGTGTGATGCCACAGCACTCTACTCAGGGTGATAAAGTGAGACTCTGTCTCTACAAAAAAATAAAAATAAATCCAAAAATTCTTGGTAATCAAGTATAAATTCTGGTCCTTTTGTTTATGAAGGTGAATCTCTTTTCTCTCTCAAAAAGTAAATATTGCCTTTCAGCAATTTATGCATAAGGCATCATAGACAATTGAGTGATACAAATGTACTCTAAGTTGTAAGGGAATTCTTGTCCCATTCCTAAAAGGGATACATGTTATAAATTTATTACTATCAAAAACATATATATATTTTCAGCTGAATTAATGACTTTTATTGAGTATTAGGGGATAAAGGCATGGATTTTGACTTATTTATCAATAGGCCTTACCTCAAAGTAATAGTAATAACAACAAAAAAAAATAAAGTCTATTATTTGTTGAGCATGCTCATGAAAGGTGGAAGGTGAGACAGAAATACAGATGGACTAAATAATCTTCACAATAATTTTATTGTTATTATTCATATTAGCTCCAACTATCAAATGATTAAATGAAGGACCACGCAAATTAAGTAATGTCCAATCTAGTATTGAATTACAGTGAGTACTGGATATCAAATCTATACGACTTAAAAAGTTAGGTTCTTTTCACTATTTTCAATGTTTAAAATTAGATCTCAATCACTTCTCTCTGTATGATATGTACACAACTCCTGCATACCCATACATTAAGCCAAAACTGAGGCTACAGTAAATATACCTATAGTCACAAATTTCAAGAAAATCCACATGTCTGTGAACTATTAAGTACTAGAATTATATCAGAGAAAGAGAGAGAGAGACAATCTGCTTTTAGCTGTGGGAAACTTAGCAACTAAAATGAAGCAAATAGTTTATGGGATATATAATCATCTAGCTATTTTCCTACAATTGATTGCCTAAGTTAAGAAAATGATGAAGGAAATTATTCTCCTAGTCTTAAGTTTGAACATAAAAGAATGGCTGGAACATATAACTTTCCATTGTAAAAAACACCTGGTACCTTACATTATATCAAATCATATGAAAAATGTCAGATACACTCCATAGCCAGAGGTTCTCAAGAAGAAAATGCATAAAGAGTTACCAGATAAGCTTTAAATAAATAAATACTTGTAATTTGAAATGCTTCAAAAAAAGAAAGAAAGAAAGGAGAAGTCTATGAAAACAAAACTGGCTTCCTACAAATTCACTTCTTTGGGATATTTTGAGCAAATAAAAGAAAAGGAAAGATTATATGTGCCTTAATTGGGAAAATTTAAGGTTTAAGAAAAATTGCCAAGAAACTGAATCATGAACAAAGGAAATCTAACGCCTAAAGCGTGGACAGCCCACTGTTGTCAGACCCTTAAACTTATACATATAGGGATGCATATGTTCTTAAATACGAGTGTTCTTTAGGAATTTACTATTAAAATATTCAGAAATAACTTATTTGCCTGAGTAGCTAACAGATTCTCAAAAAGCCATGACCTAAACCTATATTTCTTAAAGCCTTCCTTTGAATATTTTTGGAGCCATTTTGAGACCTGTTGTTTTTGTTGATGGTATATTATCTTGAATTATTTACAATTTTATAACATTTTAAGAATTATTTAATCACTATATCTAGAAGTACTTTATTTCTACTTGCATTTCTAATAGACATCGCAATTTTATAGTACTTTCTTGTAAGTTCCTTTTTCCTTCATCCTTTTAATATTCAATCTCTTTAATCTTTTGAGATATTTTTACTTCTTTATATACTGTTTCTTCAAAAATAGTTTATTCCTAGTAATAAGTACTTAAGGAAGGATTATATAAGGTTTTGGAAATTTTATCCACAGGCATCATGCTTTTGCCCTTGCTGTTTTTTTCATTGTGCACGCCTGTGTTCATTCCATGCATTAAATAAATTAGTACCTGCCAATATTAATTTCTGCTAACGTTCCTTATGTATTGATATTCTGACAGAAAAAAAGGACTTTAATGAGTCAAAATGTTATTGAACTCCATTAAATCTTATCTTTCAAGGTAATTAAAAAATGCAAATGTGGGGAGGAGCCAAGATGGTGGTCTGTAGCAAGCTTTCTGCAGACGCTCCTGTCCAGAAGGAGAGTTAAAGGACAGAAATTTAGCAAGAAAGCCAACGGTTTGGAGCTGAGCCAAGAGACAAGGTCGAGGAGTGCACATCAACCCTATTGGAGCGACCTGCGACCCCAAGGATACAAATAAAAGGTACAGAGCACATCACCAGGTGGAAGGGAGTCCCCTCCCCCAAGAGAACAGCTCGCAGTATACGCCATACCTCCATACAAACAAGCGAGCAGAG
>CAUYON010038282.1:0-15147 GCA_963573935.1 Arctocebus calabarensis
TATATAGTGATCAAGAAAATGCCATGAAGGCTAACTGTAACAGTACGATCAAAACATTTCTGAATGTATATGAATCGTGCCCTATGATTGCACCAATGTACAGAATTATGATTCAATAAAATTATAAAAAAAAAAAAAGAACATGGCACTGATTATAACGAGATGAATAAGATATACTCTAGTTGCTGACCTCAAGAAACTTATAGTTCCATGGGAGGCAGACAAATCCATGTGTGATTACAATATAGTATTTTAGGGAAGTGTGTGCTTTACAGACAAACCATGTGGATATTAGTTCTGCCTCTACCACTTACTGGTAGGCCCCTTTCAAGAAGGACTTTGTGCATCAGACTAAAGAGCTGGATTGGGTCATGTTCTATGGGCAGCAGGGAAATACTTAGGAAGACTAACAAGCGAGAGCATAGGGTGTGTTAGGAATGTCTGCTTGAATTCAAAGCCACCATTTAGAACAGTACTGCCTTAGTTCAGGAGGGCAGCAGTGGGGATGAGTAGATGGGAGCAGAATTGCTTGGCCAGTAGAATCATCTGGAACTATTGGTAAACTAGAGAGGGAAAGGGAAGGGGTGAGAAAAGTTACAAACCTTCTGGTCACTTAATAAAGTCTCATGTGACTGTTCCAAAGCTACCTGATCTCCCTTTGCTCTGAATTTCTATTGAGTAACACTTAACCCATTTCATTACCCATAATTTTTAAGGTATTCGTTAGTTCCCTCCCTGCACCCAGATTGAATAATGGATCCTTAAAGACAAAAGCAGTAACATGACAGTTTTCTATACCCCATAGTCTTCTCCATATTTTATATGTATAAAGGTAATTTACTGATTTCTTTAAGGAATTTGACTTTTTTACATGTTTTCTTAAAAATAATGTATAAGCCTGATTAAGTAATAACTTCAAGGTACTCTAAATTTTTAGTTTTCCAAAATATCAATTTACTACATATTAATTATCCAATGGAATACAAATGCAATCTTACTTTTAAGAGTTTGATATACTATGACTTCAGTCTAATTTTGGTAACCATCTTTAGTAACAAAGAGCTATTAACAGCCTGATGATTTAAATTCAGAGACCCAGTTTGATTGGATTTTCTGATTAAGTGGACTAATGTTAACCATGCAATATGATGCATAATAATATATCAAACCCCATTTTTTTGGTTTCCTTTTAATGGAGAACTTACTGCATGATTGGAAAATGAAAAATTCAGTTTTTCAGGATTCATTTACTGTAAATTGACTGAAATTGAGTGGAAGAAAACCCAAGCCTATTTGCCTTATTGATGCTATTTCCATGGATATAATAATTATTTTTTAACATTGATTTGAGAAACTGTAATTTGCTTTCACATTTAATCAATGAAAAGCAGTATTTAGATCAGAATTCTTCTTGAGTAATATCACAATCACCACATTACAGAGCCTTCTCTCTCTCTTTTTTTTTTTTCTCTTGCTAGCAATTTTAGGTTTCCATTTCCTACTAAACTGTTTAGCCTGTTTGGAATTCATGCAACATTTTCCATGGAAAAAAGTGTGAAATGCCACTTTCCATACTGTTACCTTATAAATTATTCATCTCTGCTGTTTATCAGGCAGCTTCTGCTTATAGATAAGAAGTCACCTCTCGTTTGCTGCACATATTATGGGGGCCTAAACAATCAAAAAATGATGTATAGCCCACTAAGAGAGCAAGGGGAAGATCCAAGCAAGAATAGTTTATAGATGAGTCTCTCCTGAGACCCTGCCAATCTCACTTGACATGAAATGATAATAGTTAGCTTGCCAAAGTGTAGAGTTGAGAAACATGCACATTCTCAATCAAGTACAGACAATGCAAAGGCTCACTCTGTGCCCTGGTAGAGTGCTGTGGTGTCACAGCTCACAGCAACCTTAAACTCTTGGGCTCGAGCAACCCTTTTGTCTCAACCTCCCAAGTAGCTGGGACTACAGGCATGTTCCACTACTCGTGGTTGGTTTTTTGTCTATTTTTAGTAGAGATGAGGGTCTCATTCTTGCTCAGCCTGGTCTGGAACTCCCGAGCTTAGACAATCCCAGAGTGCTAGGATTACAGACAGGTGTGAGCCATTGAACCTGTCAACTTTCTCTGTCTTCATGGATGCCTTTACTGAATCAAAAATCAACCCAGCAACCATTGTAACCATTGCCAGCAACCTTACAGAATGCCAAAGCTATGATTATCAAGAGAGTCTCTATTTTAATTTTCAATTTTTATAAAACATTGCAGTGTATCTATCTACATTACACACACTGTTTTTTCTATAACTTTATAGTGTCCTTAGTGTGGTCAGGTTTTTGATATGATCTATATTTTCATCTAGAATATTCATTTTTCACCAATTTATGATAAAGGATACATTGATTAAAAAATATTATGGCATCTTTAAGCTCTTAAAAGTGTAACAGGTTATGATGTGGCCATACAATGGTTGACTAAGTTTACTATGACTTTAAGTGATTATTACTGATCTATCACCAAACAAACTATAACCTTTCTGGGTTAGCTCAGTCTTCCCCACTGAGAAACTTTCTTCACTGCACTTGATTCAGTCCAAACTTTGCATGCTGTGTAAGATCAGATTTTATAAATCTCATCATGCACACAAAATAACCATTTTGCCAATCAACAAAAAGCAAATGTTAAGAACCTGCCTTGCACCTAACAGTGCACTAAATGAGAAGCTATGGTGAACTAAAGAAACCTAAGAAACACAATGGAGTGCCTCATATTGGATGAAGTTATTACATTACTAGGGTGAATTTCCCTTGATTGCCATCTGCAATTTTCTCTTTGGTCTGTCACTAACATTGCCCATGATGTGTGACTGGGAGCATCATTTGGCCCTGATTCTCCATAACTCCTTGTTCCCATACTCTTTTCCTCACAACTGTATCATATACTCCCACTGGAGCATGATCACCTGCCTTGACTCTTGATTTGGGCTCAGCCACAAACTAGCTTTGGCCAACACGATGTTATAAGAAGGGAAGACTTGAGAAGAGCTTTTCTTGGGGATCATTCTTTTGCACAAAGAATGATCTTAGTACCATGAGAAGCTGGCACCTGTCAGATGAGAAGACAGACAGAGCTGAATTTCATCAGCCAAGTTTAGCCCAGATAATCCAACCCTCAGCTGCGTAAGTGAGCACAGCCAAAATTAGCAAAACTTTCCAGGTAAGCTCAGTCTTAATGGGATGTATCCCACAGATGCAAGAGAAATGTGTATTTACTGTTATATACTGCTCAGGGTTTCTGAAGAGTTAAAGTTTATTGATATACCAGTCAAGACATGGTACAAGTGTTAGAAACAAGAATTTTAAGTGAAGAAAAATTAAAAGAGAATGAAAGGGGAAACAAGGAAATGAATAGATGGAGTTAACCAAAGCAGAAATGGATCTTAAGTGTAAAGTTACCAGCATCCAAGAAGACAAGAGAAAGTTCCGTAACTGTATCGATAAAGTCCTCCACTTTTATAATATGGACTAAAATATCCAAAAAGAAGTCCATCGGATTCTATGTATTTGCTATGTCTAGCTTAATGAATTGGATTCTTATGGGGATAGAGGACAGTAAACATCACCCTGTTCTCGGGAAGCTTAACATTGAGTTGACACTCTTTACCACACACATAAGAAAAGAATCGAGAAAATTCACTCAGCTATTTAAATACAGAACTTGACTTTCTTGGATGACTATCTAAATGGGAGACATTGCTAAGCTATTTAAGAATAATAGGAAATCAGCTTCAAGATGTGAAAACACAAGACATCTGGATGCGGTAACATACTGAATGCCAGTGTTTCCTCTGACAACAGGACGCCAATCACGAAGCTTCGGGGGCTGTGAGAGCCCCAGGTTTGCACTTCTTCAGAGAGGAGAAGCCAGTGCAGGACTCTCCCTATGGGAACTTTCCTGGGAAAGAAGATCAAGGTCTAAGAAAATGGGCCTTCCATCTTCCTAGGAAATGACATACCCGGCAGTCATGCTAATGCAAATCCTAGGAAATTAAGACTAACAATAAGCAAGCTTATAATTGTCACACACACACAAAGCTGCTCTAAACAGATCCCCCTCAAGCATTATAATGAAAGCCATGAACTTAGGAAGAGCTCCAGGAGCTGCTGGAGGTAAGACACCCTATGCCCCACTAGAGGAGAAGTGAAACCAGCACACAGCTGAGGCCTTACCCCTGAGGCACCCATGTGCAGTGCAACACCCCTCCGTTCTTCACCAAGGGCAAGGCCGCCAGACAGGGCTACTGCCCAAAGTATTGCTTCTCTGGTGTGGTTTATTTTCCACATAGTATTTTCTCTTGGATGTTCTTCTCAAAGTTAAAGTATGTCCAGTGTATCTGAAACAAGAGGTTCTGAATGCACATTGCCTAGGTAAAGATCAGAGGGTATGAGAATTTAGGAAGAAACACTACTACAGGAAAACAAAAGTATCTAACGCACCAACAGAATTACAGCCAGTGGGAAAACTGGGTATTGCAGTGAAGTTTCAAAGAAACAGCGTTAAGTGGGCCAGAAAATCCATTATGGGGAACCCAAGGGAAGCCACAAAGACAGCAAGGGAAAGTACCTCCCACAGCTCCTGTCTGTGGTGGGGAACATCTGCCCCATCTCCACTCCTCTGGTTAAACAGCCTATAGTTTATTTTAAAATTATTTATGGAGGGACACAGGAGTAAAGGAAAAGAAGTATAAAAGAAAAGTAGGACAATACAGGGATGGCAGGCAGCTAGCAAGAGACTTAAGGTAAGTTTAAGAATTAGGGAAGAGAAAATTAAGTAGAGTAACATTTTTAATACTAATAAACCCTCCCCAATAATATTAAAAAGCTGAATTTTAAGAATCAAATCAAAGATGAACTAGGAAATTATAAATTTATGTGTGGAGTTAAAATAGAATGTTTTTAAAAGTATGTTAGAAACAAGAATTTTAAGTGAAGAAAAATTAAAAGAGAATGAAAGGGGAAACAAGAAAATGAATAGATGAAATGAACCAAAGCAGAAATAGACCTTAAGTGTAAAGTTACCAGCATCCAAGAAGACACGAGAAAGTTCTGAAACTGTATTGAGAAAATAATGAAATGGAACAGAGCGATAAAGAAACAAAAACATACAGTCGGTGGGAGGAGGAAGAGGAAACAGAATGGGGGAAGCTGGGATAGACTGAGAAGGATACGGAAGTTCCAGGGTCAGCAGGCCATGATGCGAATTCCTAGCGAGGCGTTGTGCAATCCATTCACTGTCTGTAGTACTCACAGATTTATTCCTCAAGACTAAGGTCCCTTTTCTCTTGGCTTTTACCATGGCTATGCTATTTTTTGTCTGCTTTTGTTTGTTTTTTCCTCAGTTTACTTAGAAAATAGACTTACTAAACCATGCTCCCTCTGAGTTCATGCCCACCTAGAGAACACACTTTCTCCACTGCTTACCAAGTTGCTGCCTGGCATAGCCATAGCCCCAGATGTTTCTCTTAAATTGACCCACTAATCTGACATATTTTCACATCTTGAGCTTCTCAAGATTGTGCATCTCAAGTGCTCAGCTATTCAATTTCTTTTAACTCAACATCCTAAGGAAGACTTGCCATCATCAAGGAATGAAAGGCAAATAAGTATGTTGAACAAAAGCCATTTAAGATGAACAATAAATAGCTTTTTTTTTATTCACAGCAAATAAACCCAGAGAATTATTGATGTTGTTATTAGTCGAGCACTTTTTTCCACAGTGACTGTTGCTTTATGCAAATAGCTAGCTTTTGAGAGCTCATACCCTGAAGTTACATCTTGATGCCTGAGGATTGATTCTTGTATTCTCTTTAATCTTCCTCCAGCCTGACCTAGTGCTTATATAGTTTAATCCTTGCATTAATATTTTAATATAGATTTGATATGGATTGAAATGAGCTAGAAGATTCGTGGGAATCTATCTAAAGAGGTTATGTGTGTGACTTTATTTTGCTGCATTAGTAGTCTGGGACAGACACACTCTATTTGCAGAGTACATTTTCCTCCAAATCTAGTGTCTTGCCAAAAGGCAATATGACAGCTAAGCTTGAGGTTCATAAAAAATAGCTATTTGGTTCAAGAAAAATAAAACAACTCTCAGCTTTTCAGTAAAACCAAACCTGCTCTTCTTTTTCAGATGGATTATATTGGATAAATGTTTTTATTCCTATTTTCAATACTTAAGCACACAGGCACACACATCTAACTTGTACATTGAGATCAATTTCTTTTATTTGTACAATGAAGGGATTGGATTAGATGTCAGTTTTTTTCTTTTTCAAAATAAAAATAGCTTTGTTCATTTTAAAAAATAACTGTTGGTTATGATAGAAAAGAAAGACCTTTAAAATAAGTAAAGATTATTCTAGTCCTACCAATAATAAACACTTGTTGCTAACATCATCATACATATGAGAGCTGTCCAGAAAGTATCCAGCCATGTGTGTTTCTAGTTTTCATTTTTCATGGCTGGATACTTTCTGGACAGTTCTCATATTCTTCCAAAATATCTTTGTATGTATAGGAACATATTTATAAACATATAGTTAAACAATCTGATACTATATAGTCTGTTTGATAACATTTTCCACTTACTACAATGTCAAATAATATCAAGTATATTATTTCTTAATTGCATATACCATAAATTATAAAACCATGCTGCAATTAATGAATCTAACATTATATTCTATTTTCTGCTTTATGAGTAATTCTATTATAATCACCCTTGTATAGCTGTCTGAACACTTACTCAATTATTTTCATAGACTAATTGCCTGCCTATAGAATTTCCGTTTCAAAAGCATGCATATTCTAGTGTATATAAACTTTGAATCATTTGATTCAGTTTTTTTTACTTCATAAATAATAGAAATTTATTTCTCTTGTTTATCAGAAATTTGTATTTGTTGGTTACCAATTCTAAAGGCTAAGAAGTCTAAGATTAAGGCACCATTCAGTTTTTTAAAAATCTCTGACGATTTTGACTGAGGTGGGGTCCATTGAATTTGTAGTATAGGTTAAATATCATGCATTCCTTCATTAGTCTAACAAAATATGTATCAAATGCTTGCTATTGACCAGATACTAATGGGAAAGAGCACCGCAGTGGAAAAAAACAGAGTCTTCCCCATGGCACGTTTTCATAAAGGAGTCAAACCAATAAACAAACAGATGAATATGAGGTCACGGTGTGAAGGACACTAGATGATGAAAGCTCTGAAGAAAAGGTCAAGCATAGTATTCCATGGTATGCAAGTACCACAATTTATTAATCCATTGCAGCCTTAAAGAAAGATGGTGACTTTACCTCTTTCATATTTACATGGATGGAGCTGGAACACATTCTCCTTAGCAAAGTATCTCAAGAATGGAAGAAACAGTATCCAATGTATACAGCCCTAGTATGAATCAAATTTATATCTTTCATGTGAAGGTTACAACTCAGTTATTGCACAAGAAGATGGGGAAAGGGGAAAAGGAGAGAAGTGGAGGGAGAGTGTGGGGGGAGAGAGAATAAAGGGTGAGATCACACTTGAGTTGCATCTTTGAAGGGTCAGGAGAAAATTACTAAATGCAGAACACAAATGTTTTCACACAGGAAATGAGAAAATCTCACGAATGTTATGTCAAACAGGTGGATGAAATTATCTCAGATTGTATATGAAGTCTGCACACTATACTCCATGATTGAACTAATGTACACAGTTATGATTCAATAAAAAATAATAATAATGAAAAAATAATAATTTAAGTATGTTTTGATTGACGTTTTTGTGGGGGACTAGTAATATCTCTGTGTCTTAGGGATTAAGTTTGAAAATATTTTAATATTTTAACGTAAAATGAGACCTATGTGTTAATGTGGGGAAGTGGGGCCTGTAATAAGGGAAATTAACATCTGCACAGAGTATTTTTATAATGTTGGCCAAATAGTGAGCATGGTAGTCACTGAAAGTTTTTTCAAGTAAGTTCTGTTTATTTGTTTTCAAAGAATTTGTCAACCGTATTTCTGTAAAGGTTGTGTTTTAGCACTCAGAGGCATAATTTCTCTGTAGTTATTAGTTAAGACAGATCAGGATTTCTCTAAGCTGATGTAGACTCTATAAATTTTATCTGGAGATCCCCTTGCATTCAGTACTTATTTCACATGGTGATGATCTTTTGCTCAGTAAAAGGGGTGTTCTCTTAAACTCTCATGTTCTTTTAAAGACTAGCTGAACGGAGGACATAAAGCCCTTATGTCTGAACTCCGATGAGCCACAGACCACTGTGACTCAGGAAAAATTATCTCACAGCACTCAGAAGCTTACCCCCAAATTACTTCAGTCAAATCTGGGTTGGCTTTCACTAGACTTGTACATTGGCAAAAGGAAAAGCTGCTACTTTTTACATAGACTCCAAATGTGCCTCTGGAGTCTGCCATGAAGTTAGTACAGTTTGAAAATCTCATTTCTTAATTTCTGCTGACTCTCATATTGCCAATAGACCTATATGATCAGATAGATTGTATATTTGACCAAACAGACTCCCCGTGGCACCTTGTCTTTTAACTTTTGACTTGCACACTATGTCCCATAAAGTGGGAGGTAAATGGAGGACAGTTATATATAACCAACTATTTTAGACATATATACGTACACAGTGGTTAGTTGGTTAGTTGGCACTACTCTGGTATCTATGCACATGTATATAAATATATATATTTTTAAATAGATGTGTATATATATATATACATATATATATTTGCATCTGGTTGGTTAGTTATATATAAACTACCAGGTACTGCACTGGTATCTATAATATCTCTGATCCAATTATTTCCCAGTGAACTACTTGTAAAAATCCCAGTCTCTGGAGGGAATTGGTCCCTAAATACCCAGACTACTCCTTTTGGGCACTCCAAATTGATGTCATAAATTTACCTCTAGCTTTAGGCTTTTCTCATTGTTTGGTTATTGTTTACACGATTCATGAATAGATTCGATGTTCTCCAACTAGGTGTGCTGATGCTACAACTTCAGTAAAGAACTTAGTAACTAAGATGATTCCTCATTTTGGTATTCCTGTGTGGGTTGAGTCAGAACAAGGGATTGATCTTTAAACCACCTGCTTGCAGAGACTCTGGGGTGCTCATTTAAATTCCATATCATACGTCATCCCCAATCCTCTAGGCAAGTGTAATGTAAAAATCTAGAAATAAAAAGAAAGAGTTAACAAAAAGCGTGTCAGGACTCTGGACTTAAACGGCAGGAAGAATCACCTTTGGCCCTTATCATGCTCCGGAGTGCTTCAATTAGGAGATATGGTTTGACTCCTTTGGCACAGTGTCTGTCACCCACACCTCCTGCCACCTATAAACCTTCTATTCCTGGACTGACTGAACTCTATAGAAATTTAAGTGAACAATTTGATACTAGCACTAGCTACACACAGATGCTAATTCATCTGCTTGAAGGATATTGTCAATAAGTGAAAGGACTGTGGCCTCCACTAACTGACAAGACTTGTCATCTTGTTTGACCAAGAGATCAAGTATATATCAAAGTTGTTAGAACAATGCACACGCTGTCACCCTGCTGGGAAAGCTCTTGTAAAGTTCTGTCAACTCTCTATGTGCACATAAATAAAGGTAAAATTCCCCTGAATTCACCTGAGCTGCGCTAAACTACATGAGGACAATTGTAGGGAAACCCTGCAGGTGACCCGAACGGAAGGATTTCCCAGGCCAGTTCTCAGGCCCTTGACAAAGATCTTTACAAAGAAGACAGCTTTTCTCCAAGACTGAGGATTAAAACACACCTTTTTTTAATCTATACATTCCTTTTTGTCTTTTAACTCCTCCCAAATGGCACTGTTACATGCTTCTTCTTTTACGTCTCCCCCTTGGAGGATGACACACTGAAGCTAAGTGGAGATCACCTCACCCTGCCCCATACTCTTTTCTGACCTCCAGTATGGCCCTTTCATAGTACAATTTGCTCTTACTAAACTTTACTGTTTTACACACAGGTCAGATGCAGACCCAACATCCTCTTATGCCAGTCATTCAAATATCGGCCAAACTGATTAATCAATACAGTTTCTGATTATGCCCACATCTAGACCATGCAAAGGAACTTGAACTTGTTTTTGTTTCTGTCACTGTGAGTGCCTGAGGAACCAGTCTGGAAGATGGATGGATGACAAGAGCTGTCATCTGTTACTGGAGAAGAAACATTATGCGGCTTCTCCTATCAGTGTGTCAACTGGACACAGAGGAACCTCTGTGGAAGCTCCAACACTGTCTTTCACTCAGGAACAGTCACTAGAAAGGAACTTTCCCTTCTGCACTGAAAACATGAATGACGTTGGATCTTTTCTGGCTAACATACCAGGGCGATGTTGTGATCAGACTGTACAGTTTAATTTCACAAATGGCATCCCCTGCACTTCTACAAAGACCAAAAATGGAGCTGACATTAATCCTCATTGTTTGAACAATTATCTAATCACCAGATGTCATGGAGGGCGCACAAGCCAGGCCTGTGCAACTTGGAGTGGTTCATTCACTCCCCCTTGTTAAATAGTTATACATTAAACATTATATATGGACAGACCAAAAGTCTGGAATTATTTGGTTAAGTGACAAAACCAAGCCCTATAACCATCAATATTGAACCAAAGGCTTTTTATATCAAATATACATATATATATTTTTGAAACACAGTCTCACTATGTCACCCTAAGTAGAGTGCTTTGACATCACAGCTCATAGCATATCAAATATATATATATTTTAATAACTTGTTCTGTTCCCATAGACCAGTAATTTTCAATTGTTGTGGCACAGTACACTGGTGAGCTGTGAAAGGATCTTAGGCCTGTTGCTAAAAGGTTCAAAGGTTATTAATTTAGTTATTTTTGAAAGAAATTTAAAGCACAGTAAGTATATTCTTTTTTAAATGTTTTTTTTTTTGATTAACAAAATGTAAGTGTGCCATGAAAGTCTGACTCTAGGTTCAAGTATGCCATGAGATAAAAAAGGATGAATAATATTGTCACAGATTAACAGAGATACGTGGACACTGGAGATATAAAAGTGCCAATGAGAAAACAGAAGCACTGAAAATTCCAGCGGGGAGCTCCCAGGTTCCAACCTGACCCTGCGTATAAATTATACTGGTCTTTTAATTATGTCTGGTGATAAATGTACAAGTAGTTCCCACCTAGATTGTCAAGACGCTGGGGACTTTGTTATCTGACACTCTCAGGTATGAGGTACTCCACTCTAAATGCCAGCCCAATTACAGACTTGAGCTCTTTCATTCATAAAAGAATACCACACAGACACACAAGTCATGCTGTTATAAAGAACCCATTTATGTATCACAATTCAAATTTCTGTGGGTGCTCAGTACTCTTTTCCCAGAACCTAGAACCCATAAAATTAAAAAGGCAGTTTGAATCTCTCCATGGTAACAGAACAAGAGTTTGCCATCACCGAGTAAGCGTCACTTCTGTCAGAAGACAGCAGCCTATTCTCTGCAGTATTTGAACTCTGCCACATCTTGAATGTCCCAACAGCCTTAGAGGGAGGACCTTACGTGATTATTGATGAAAATGTTTGCCACTCAGGGCAAGGAGAGACTGTGATCTATACTTGTTAAAGGCAAGATAAATATTCTTCATCAAATTAATGAAGACCTATTTCCAACGTTGGGAGACTAATGGCATGTGAGGATGTGCTTACATCTGTTCTTTCATGCTTATTTATTCTTTTTTCTAATTTGGGTTCTTATTTATCTTTTCACATCTCTTGTTATTAGACTACTAACCCAATGCTGTTCTCTATAGCTACCAACTTGTTTTTAATGCCAAGGGAAGGTTCAGACAGGGAGAATGAAGAAGCTGAGGACATTTTTCCCCATAGTATGACTACTTGGTATTAAGAATATTTTGAATCACAGACAATTTGAAATCAAAAAAAGCACTGGAAGAGTCTTTCTCTCTATCTACTTAAACTGGACTGACTTGATCAGAAAACCAAGGAGGGCTTTCCTATTATCTAAATATATTACATGAAAAAAGATCAAGAATTCAACCAGAACAGGCCTCAATCATTTGAAACAAACACTAGTCTCTTGGGTAAATTTAGAAGTCAAGTTGTTTCCCCCCATCTATTCCTTCTCCCTAGCAAACACAGGCCCCTCAACAGAATTACTGTTCATTTTCCCCCCTCCCTGCAAAAGGTGTGCATAAAAATATCTGATCTTCATTGGGATATTGAGAAATCACTCTGGTGATACTCCCTATATGTATGATACTTGGAATTAAATACCTTCTCTTATTTATCTGCCTTAACTGTGAGTTTCTCAAGTTTGACAGTCTCCTTCTTGGTTCTTGCTGTGCTCTTGGCCAAAGAACGACCAGGCGCACCAAAGAAAGGCAAGTCAGAGGTCAAGTTTTTTGAGGAAGGATGAGATAGAATTATAGAGCAAGAGCAAGACATAGATTAACAGAGAAAAATATGTTTGCCAGAGACAGCAAATGGACAAGCTGGCTCAGCAAAAAGGCTCTGATTACAGTCCGAGGTCCTATTTAATACCGTCTGAATAGGGTCTTCATGTGGTTCAGACATCAACACTGAACCACTCTGATGGACAAAGACAGGACAATTAGTGTTAGCTTACTTTAGGTCACCTTCCAAATCCTGTCATGCTTGGCTGCCGAGCCTGTGAACTGGGTGACTCTCTGCATTCTTCTTTTTATTTTTTTTTGTTTTGAGACAGAGTCTCAGTATGTCACCCTCAGTAGAGTACCTTGATGTCACAGCTCACAGCAACCTCCAACTCCTCAGCTTAGGCCATTCTCTATCCTCAGCCTCCCCAGTAGCTGGGACTACAGGTACCCGCCATAACGCCCAGCTATTTTTTGGTTGCAGTTTGGCTGGGGCGAGTTCCTGCCACCCTCGGTATATGGCACCCTACTCACTGAGCCACAGATGCTGCCCGGATTCTCTGCATTCTTTTGCACACTAGCGGTTCTTCCTCCTTCTCCTAGGTGTGCCAGTTACTAGGGGCAGGATTAAGGTAGGACAATAGAAGGCAGGTGCATCCTGCCCTTTGTCCTGGGTGGAGCTATTGCTCAAGGAAGCCTCAAAGCAAATTGCCCACCATTGTCCTTTGACACTACAAGAGGTGGAATTTGATCTATCTAAACAAGGTGATTTTTCAGAGAACTTTTTGGGAAAGTCCCTCACCCTATTTGGTAGGAAATGATACTTGACTACCTATTTAATCACAATTACAGTGAAATGATACTTGGCTACCTACGTAATCAAAATTACAATGAAAAGTTTGAAGCACTTATAGACTGTAATATGCCAATAAACATTCTTAGCTCTGTTAGAAGACTTAGTTCTCTTAAATGATCAAGAAAGTAATAAAGTCAACATAATGAACAAAATTATTCTGATAGAATATAGATAATTTGACTTCCAGGAAGATTACTAAGAAGGTAAAAAAAAAAAAAAAAATCAAAATCTCTTATTAAGGTTAGCTTTCATAATGTCAATGGAAAAGAAACCGAAAACCAAGAAATAATTTAACGAGGTTTATTCTGAGCAAATTTAAGGAACAAGAACCAGGGCCACCTTCAGGAAACCTTGAGGAAGTGGACTTGCTGTGATTGGGTTACAGTTTGGGTTTATACAAACATTTCAGGGAGACAGGTATTACAGGAAAAGTTGTAAATCAACACATGGGAAATGTACATCAGTTTGACCCCCAAATGTGGGGCATCTCAGAGCGAGGGTTTATAGATTATAGGTAGGTTTGAAGACTCTTCAGTTTGCATGTGGTTAAAAAAACAAAGCTTTGTCTAAAGGCTTTAAGTTGGGAGGCGCCTGTGGCTCAGTGAGCAGGGCGTGGCCCCATTTACCACATGTAGTGGGTTGCAACCCGGCCCCAGCAAAACTGCAGCAAAAAAATAGCTGGGCATTATGGTAGGCACCTATAGTCCCACTTACTCAGGAGGCTGAGGCAAGAGAATCATCTAAGCCCAAGAGCAGGAGGTTGCTGTGACCTGTGACACCACCACACTCTACTGAGGGTGTGAAAGTGAGACTTTGTCTCTAAAATAAATAAATAAATAATAAATAACCAAAAATAAAAAAAAGGAATGCTTTAAGTTAAGATGGAGATATATGTTAATTAGGAACAAGCCACCAGACTTACACCCAGATTCAAATGATTTGTTATATATATTAAGGACCTGCAGATTTGTCTTACATAATCTTAGGCCTGTTAATGAGCTACAACAGATGTCTCCAAAAGGAAGCATGGGGCATAAAGAGACACGTCTGATCTTCCTTCTCATGACTAGTAACTCAGTTTCAGGTTATCTTTTGGCCAAGGGGCAGGGATCCATTCAGTCAGCCATTGGGGGGAGACTTGAGATTTTATTTTAGTACACAATAATAACAGAAATTCATATTCTAGTTTTCTATCAGTGTGCTATTGAAACACCCCTGTTATAAATACTTTTAAAATTTTATAAAGTTATAAGTATTAATTTTATCCCCAAATGATTAGTTTTGACAACCAGAAATAAAATTTGTTTTCCATGAACCTTCTATAGCTTTCCATATGTGTTCAGATATTTTCCTACATTTTCCTCATTGTCATTCTAAATCAACCAGTCATTTTACTTTAGGACCAAAATGCTCTCCTTTTCTCACTAAAAACATTTAGCATACCTTGAATATGAGGGTTTTTTTTTTTTCCATTCCTTTAGACTTTATAAAAATCCTACGATTAGGTGGTGCCTGTGGCTCATCAAGTAGGGTGCCGGCCCCATATGCCAAAGGTGATGGGTTCAAACCTGGCCTTGACTGAACTGCAAAACAGAAAATGTTGCATGACCAGAGACATGAGGGGCTATAGCTTTGCCTCAGGTGTAGATCTGCACTGCAATGTTAAGGGCACAAGAAGCAGGCTACAAGCTCTGTTGTGGCATGTAGCAAATTAACTTTATTTCTGACTACCTTATATACTTTTGCAGTCATGTGCACACTTAAATCTGTGATTTACAATATTCATTATTTGACTTTAA